>JAJOOS010010785.1:0-49965 GCA_029582725.1 Solanum chiquidenum
GTCAAGGAAGAAGTGTTACCTTTCTCCGGGCAGCGACTGAGGACGACGAGCTTCACCACGAAGAACTACCACCACTGTGAGCCTATTTCGATGAGCTCCAAAAAATAAAACAACTTCGAATTCTAATCGAGAGGACTCAAACTCTCTATTTTTTTTGTTTTACTCTTTCCGGTTGTCTCCCTTTTTTTTGTGTCTCTGTAAACTATATCTTCTCCATTTCTTCCCAAACACTGAAGAAGATGGAGGTTTATATAGAGGAATTTGGGGTCGATTTAAGGGGGAAATCGGGTTGAAAAGATTGGATGATTTTCAAATTCAAAATTCAAAAATCTCTTCTCAAGAGATAAGGTTGCCAGATTTCCGCAATTTAGTGGGATTTTCACGTGAAGAAGACGATATAGGGGTCGTAGGGTATGGTTGTTTTTCCGAATTTGCGTGTTGTACCTTGGGATGTTGTCGCGTCTTCTTCGCTGGAAGAAGAAGAAGAAGGAAACGAGTGGGGTCGGGCGTACTGCTGCGTATGTATTGTTGTTGTATTTTGTATGCTGATGGGTTTCTTTTATGGGAATGGGCTGTTGGGTCGGTTTGAGATTGTTATGGAATGTTGTTGTATGGGTTTATGGGCTGGCAAATTGGTGGACCTCTTTTGGTGTGGGACATTTTGTTTGTTTGGAATTGTTGTTGTATTATATTGCTAATGTTATTAAGAATGGTGGGTTGGGTCGAATGGAAACAAAAGTGGGCTAGAATTTGGTATTGTTATAAGGAGTTGGAATAATAAAGTGGGCTGAAAATTGGCCCAACTTTGATCTTAAATTGTTCCAACAAGTAGAGCAAAATATTTGTTAGATTTGATTTTGAAAAATAACCAAACAAATTGCAAATTTGGTCATGACGAATTAATATTACTTAATTAATGAGCTTCTTAATTTTAATGAAATAAAATAACTAATTTAATTAAAAACTACTAACTAACAAAAAAAATGCCAACTTAAAGTAAACTAATTTAATAAAATATTCAACTAAAAAAAAAACTTTTAGAGTTGATTTTCGAATATTATAAAATATACTAATTATATACAAAATTATGTAAAACATATATATTATTTAAAAATTATAAAAAAAGTGACGAAAATAACTTGCAAACTAATAATTTTAAATCATTCGAAATTGGAGAAGCTCGATGAATAATTTATATTGTGGAGGGTCAAAATTGGGTGTCAACAGCCCTATAGACAGCAACATTGGTAGATGGCTTATTATTCTTAATATTCTGCTATCCATGATTGGCAGGTTCAACTTTAATCACCCTATCTTGCTAGATTGGTCATGACCACGCGTACTAGATGACTTGGCAGATCATAATGTTGAGTGAGACGTAATGCTTGTGGAACTGCATTAGCCCTCAATGTTGACTCCAATTGTTGAATCATATCATACCACATCCGAAATAATACTTATTTGTAACCATAAACAACAACTCTAGTGTGCCTACAGAAATTCATGAACAAATAAAGAACAACACAGTTCAATAGCTTTTCCCAAAAAAATGCACCAGAGGCTTAAGTTGTAGACATTCAAGTGAACCTCCTGCCATAATCAAAATTTATGACCAAATGTATATCATCTCTATAAGTAGCCACAGTAAAAGATTGCATTGAATCGACACATGAAACAAGATTAATGAGCCATTTCTAATGGCCGCGATTTTCAATGTAGAGGAAACAAGAACTTTTATTGAGGCACTTGACATGGAAATGCTCAGATATAAATGAAAGATACAATATACAACTAAACTTTCTCTACTAACACAAAAAATGAATAAACTAGAGACTGCAGCATCAAGCTAAGTATTACTATAATGCGTAATTCTCTATTTGATAACACAGACACCTTGGTGAAACACAAAATTCGACCCTGCTAAGTTGCAATATTGAAAACATCAACTAAACCAAAACTTTTAGCCCTCAGCTCTGATAAATTGCTCATAGATTGTATGTAATCAGTGAAGAACTAGATGTAAAGCTTGAACTTCCATTACTGAACTTTACAATGAAGTTATACATAAAGGAATATCTTGTGAATTGAACTATTATCTCTACTATAATTCTGTTGAGTCACACTTTATATACAGTTTCTAACCGACTAATTATCTATACAAAATATCTTCTAACTAACTAATAATGACAGCTGAAACTAACTAATAATGACAGCTGACCAGGTGCATGTTAGGTCTTTGCAATCTCCTTGTTATAATCTCCAATACCCCCATTCAAGCTGGGTGATATGAAGATGTTCTTCAATCCCAGCTTGGACATAAGATGAGAATGTTGGCACCTACTCAACCCCTTAGTAAAAAGGTCAGCAGGCTGTTCAGAGGAGCACAAATAATGGATGATCACAAATCACTTCAAGACCTTCTCTCTAATAAAGTGACAATCAATGTCAATGTGCTTCGTTCGTTCATGGAATATTGGATTAGCAGCAATTTGGATGGTTGTTTTGCTGTCACAGTGTAAAGAAACATGTAGGCTTGGAGGTATGTCCAAAGTGTTAAACAGACCAATGATCCAAGCGATTTCTGCAACAGTAGAGGCAAGACTCATATACTCTGCCTCAGCTGAACTTCTGGAAATAGTGGACTGTTTCTTAGACTTCCATAAGATTGGTGAATCTCCATACTTGACTATGTAACCAGTAATGGACCTTCTAGTATTAATACAAGACCCCCAATCCGCATCACAAAAGGCTTGTAAAGAACATGTTGATGTTGCTGAAAGGAGCACTCCAAGGCTTGGTGATTGTTTAACATACTTCACTATCCTAATGGCAGCAATCATGTGAGAGATCTTAGGGGCCTGCATGAATTGACTTAGGCTTTGAACAACATAGGAAATGTTAAGCCTTGTGAGTGTGAGATATAACAACCTTCCAATCAGTCTTTGATATTGGCTAACATCCAATAAGGGTGAATCAGAATCATTCCCAACAAAATCATCAAATTCATGAGTAGTGAGTTTTTGGTTCTGCTCCACTGGTGTGTCTGTTGGCTTAGAACTACATAATCCCAAATCTGAGATCAGACCCAAGGCATACTTCCTTTAATGCAACAAAATACCTACTGGACTTCTAGCAAATTCAATTCCTAGGAAGAATCTAAGACTTCCCAAATCATCTTAAAATTGTCCCAGTCTTCTTGGTCATGAGAGAATAGTCAAGGTGGCTTTGCTGAAAGCCTGCAGCTAGCAATGCATTAGTCAACTTAACATTCCATTGTCTGGAGGCCTGCTTCAGTCCATAGAGTGACTTAACCAACTTACATACTTGATTTCTATCATTTGTTTCTTGGTGGAAGCCTTGTGGCAGCTGCATGTGTACTTTCTCAGTAAAATCTCCTTGCAAGAAAGCATTATAAACATCTATTTGTTGGGAAGCCCAACCTTTTGTTGTTGCAATGGATATCACTGTTCTTACTGTGACCATTTTAACAACGGGAGAGAATGTTTCCTGGTAATCCAAACCCTCATTTTGGTTGTACCCTTTTGCGACCAATCTGGCTTTAAACCTCTCAATTTGTCCATCATCATTGTATTTTATCTTATATACCCACTTGCAACCAATATCCTTCTTTCCATGAGGCAATAGTATAAGTTTCCATGTGTTGTTGTCTTCCAGTGATGTGATCTCTTCCTTCATTGCTTGAACCCATCTATCATCATGCATAGCTTGGTGATAAGAATTTGGTTCCATCTCTGCTGAGGAATTTGCAATATAACACTAATATGACTTGGAAAGGCTGTTATAATCAACACCATCGGAAATAGAATAAAGACAACTGGTTTGATTAGTTTTTCTAGAAGTCACAAAATCCTTCTACCATATAGGAGCTTTAGTTGTTCTTGTTGATTTTCTCTGGACACTTTCAACTACTGGCATGCCAAGTGTTGTGGCAAGCTCAGACACAACTGGTGCCTGCACAACATGAGCCTCCTCTGCATCTACTTCAGGTTGAGTCTCAGTTACAACTGGTGCTTGCACAACTTAATCCTCCTTTTCATCTATTGCAACTATAGGAATTGAATTGTCAGTCCTATGATCATTATCCTGCAAAGCACCTCTAGAATGAACTTAAAAAGGGAAAATATCTTCATTGAAGATGACATCTCTACTAGGGGTGTGCAAAAACTGATTTAACCAATAAACCGAACCGAAAAAAACACTATTCGTTTATTGATATTGGGCTATTGGGCAAACGATTTTTAAACGATTTTGCAAATTTTTTTATTGGGTTATTGATTCGGTTTCTGGTTTTATGATTTTTGTTAATGGTTAAACCGATAATCCAATAAGACTATACTAAATTTACTAGTCTTATTCTTAATGGTTAAATAATGATTACTTTCACACTTTTTGTTAATGGTTAAACGATTGTTACTTTCACACTTTTTCCTTTGAATGTGTCTAGTGTCTACACTTGCAAGAAAAATGATTGTTACTTTTATGATTATTACTTTCATGCCAAATGCTAGAAAAATGATATGGTTTATATGAAAATTTTCTTATCGTGTATATAATATATGTGAGTATTTTTATTAGTTAAATCGAAAACCGAACTGTTAAGTACCATAAACCGATTAACCAAAACCGATAAGAAATATGTTATTGGTTTGGTTATCGGTTTGACGTATTTACAAACCAAAAACCGAACCAATAACACATAAAACTGAACCGAACCGACCGATGCGCACCCCTAATCTCTACTAATGAAAAAAATATGATGCTCTAGATAAAAAAGTTTGTAACCTTTCTGTGTATCTCCATACCCCATCAAAATTGATCTGATTGCCCGTGGAGCAAACTTGTCAGTTTTGTGCACTACAGTAGCATAACATAAGCATTATATAACCCTAATATAGGATAGGTCAGGTTGTCTTCCAAACATCATTTCAAAAGGAGAAGTATCATGTAGCACAGAAAGAGGTACTCTATTGATAATATGTACAACAACTAGTATGCATTGCCCCCAAAAATCTAATTGGCAAATGGCTTTGGAATCTAATTTCCCTGGCAGTCTCCAGGATATGCCTATGCTTTTTTTCCACTACATCATTTTGTTAAGGTGTGTGTGGACAAGAACTTTGATGTACTATCCCATTAAGTTTGAACAACTCATCACATTGAGAGTTAAAAAACTCCCCTCCATTATCAGATCTGAATGCTTTCACCTGCAAGCCAAACTGTATCTTGACCATCTCAATGAATTGCTTCAGTATAGTAGACACATCAGATTTAAGATGTAATAAAAACACCCAAGTCCATCTGGAATAATCGTCAACAAGTGTAAGAAAGAATTTCATGTTATTATATGTGGCAGCCTTATAGGATCCCCATACATCTAGATGAATCAAATCAAAACATTTATCACTCCTACTATTACTAGCTTTAAAAGGAAGTCTGATTTGTCTTGCTAATGGACATACATCACAATTATTCAATGTCAAATTTGTATTGTGTCTAAACATGATTATCTTCCTAATTACATTCATAGGTACATGCCCCAATCTCTTGTGCCAAAGACCACCATCTCCATATCCTTTAGCTGTAATCAGTGATCTTTTGCACTTGATGTTGTGTCTGTGTCTTCAGCAAATACAATCCATCATTTTCCTTACCAACCTCATTCACTCTCCCAATGAAGAGATCCCGAAGGATGAAGAAGTCATGAAAGAATAAAGCACAACAATTCAATTCCCTTGTCAATTTAGAAACTGACAAAAAATTGAATTTAAAAGCTGGTACACATAGTACATCATTAATAACATCACCTCCTGAGAGCTTAGAGCTTCTTGATTGTGTAATAGTTGTTGAATCTCCTGTAGCTAACTGAACCTTCCCTGGATTATTCACTATTAATCTATG
This sequence comes from Solanum chiquidenum, assembly GCA_029582725.1. Classification (NCBI taxonomy): domain Eukaryota; kingdom Viridiplantae; phylum Streptophyta; class Magnoliopsida; order Solanales; family Solanaceae; genus Solanum; species Solanum chiquidenum. Next base: position 5,920 of record JAJOOS010010785.1, read on the forward strand.
ATTCAGCAACCTTTTAGTTCCAACTATGTGGTCAGATGATCCATTGTTAACTATCCAGTTTACATAATGACTATATGCAATATTACAGAAGGAGTTACATGCAGACATACCTGCAATGCGTGCACTGGACTCAGTTACTTGAGACTTATTCAACATCTGTAGGATTCGATTGTACTGATTCGGTGTGAAATGAGGAGCATATTCATCCCCTTTACTTGCTCCAGATTGAAAATATTGGTTGTGTTGCTCAGTGCTAGATCTCTAACATCGTTGTATCTGTGAACCTTCAACTTGTGTTCCCATTCCATTAGAAGTTTGTACCATGTTAGCTCTTTTCTTCCCTTTCCAATCACGTGGATAACTAATTAGTTGAAAACAAATGTCATTTGTGTGACCTTACATATTGCAATGAGTGCAGTGTTTTAGTTTGTTGCAATCCTCTCTATTGGTCATTTCATTTCACAATAGTCACAATATGTGCCACCTCCTCTTTGTTGTTTTAGAAAAATTCCATAACTTCTTCCTCCTCTACCTCTAGATCCTAAACCAGAACTATCGATGAAGAGAGCAGTGAGATCCGGGCCCTCATTTCCCCATGAAAATCACCACCCAAAGCTTGTTGACTTTCATCTTGCACAATCAAGGCATAACATTGATTAACACCAGGTAGAGGATTCATTATAAGAATTTAGATGCGCGCATGTCCATAACTATCATTCAATCTCATGAGAAATTGTAATAATTTCTGCCTAACCATGCTAGCAGTGTAATCCTTTGATTTCGCACAATCACAAGAGGGAGGAGGAACTATAGAGTCAAATTCATCCCACAAATCCTTTAATCGAGAGTAATACACAGAAACAGGGGAAACACCTTGCGTGTGAGAGACTATAGCCTTGTGTAGATGAAAAATTCGAGACATATTTACCTTGTCAAGTTGTTCCTGCAAATCAGACCAAACCAATGCTGCATTTGATCAAAACAAGATACCACTAACCAGTTCCTTGCTAACATTAGACATAATCCACGAAATCACCATTGCGTTACATTTATCCCATTGTTTCTTTTCCAGTTCCTCCTTGAAGTTGTCCCACTTGATGTTCCCATCAATGAACCCCAATTTATTCTTCGTGAGGAGATAGAGCTGCATCGCGCGACTCCAAAGAGTGTAGTTCTCCATTCTGACGAGTTGAATCCCAATTTGCACAGCTCCTGGTACATCGGAAGAGTTCAAATACAGAGGATGATCGTGATCAATCTTCTTCGCCATATCAAAAATTGAAAAATAAATAGAAAAATTGATGCGCCTCACAATTGGCTACACCCGCTCTGATACCATGATAAACTGCTCATAGATTGTATGTAATCAATGAAGAACTAGATGTAAAGCTTGAACTTCCATTACTGAACTTTACAATGAAGCTATACAGAAAGGAATATCTTGTGAATTGAACTATTATCTTTACTCTAATTCTGTTGAGTCACACCTTATATACAATTTCTAACCGACTAATTATCTATACAAAATATCTTATAACTAACTGATAATGACAGCTGGAACTAACTAATAATGACAGCTGGCCAGGTGTGTTAGGGTTTTTCCCTGATTTTCTTACCACAATTTAAGATTTATTTTTTCTTAAAGAAAAGACAAAACATTACCATAAATATTTTTACTTTTCCTAAAAGGAAAATATAATATTCTTTCATATTTGGTTTATTCTTTCCTTTTAGGAAAATGTTTTAGAGTAACTAGTTCTTTTCTAGAAGGAAAGGTTTTAGGACTGTATAAATATATGTTTGTTTCTTCTCACACAACAACAATAGAATTCACAATGTAGTTGATTAAGAGTTTTGTTTATAGGGAGATTTTCTCCTAAACATATTTATGTTTTTCACTATTAGTTTTATAATATGTAGGTCGCTTGACCAAACTATATTAATAATATGTTTTTAGTATGCTTTTATTTGTCGTCTAATTTATCAGCATATGATTTGCAATTGTAAGCTTTCGCATGACGTCCTAATCACCCTTCATAACCCAACAAGGTGCATGTTAGCTCTTTGCAATCTCCTTGTTATAATCTCCACTATGCTCAAGATTAATTATGATAGTATCTTGTTGGAAAACATCTTCAATTTCCATATTTTTTTTCCTTTCCATATCCTTTCTATCTCGTATAGAGGTAGGTATACCTGAGAGAGTTGTTTAGATGGTAAATATCTCTCACTTACCATTTAAGGTTATGATTTGAGTCAAGTGGGCTATTTCTTTGCAAAACATTGTTCAATTTCATATCATGTGGCAATTCCGCCAAGGGAAAGAACCCGCCGATTTGAGCTCATTAGTTTACCCCATCTATTTGAATATTGATCAGTCTCAACTCAAGAGGAAAAACTTGTAATAGACACAAAGCCATCCATTCCGGCTCTATATTTGTTCGAATAAAATACTTAGCCAATTCGACATGTCTATCTTCTAATCGATAGTTAGGCCAAAGAAACGGAATTGGTAGTCAATCTTATTCTCAATAGGAATAGTTGACAGAGAATAGGGATAGTTGACAATTGAATTCATTTTGACAATTATTTTCATGAAGCACGAATTAAGATGAAAGCTCCTAGACGGGTAAAGAAAATCTACATTATAGGGGTAAGTTCTAACCACACCCTACACTTTTTGAATTCATTATAATATTATACTAAATATGCTATTATTATTTTACTGAACAAATTCAAAATAGTATACATAAAAAAAAAGTATGCATAGATAAAGGAAGGGTTAACCTCAATTCCATTTTTGAACGAAGTGTGAATAAGAATGTTTACTTTTAGTTTCTTTTTTGATTAAGAATGTGTACATAAATTAATTAAATTTCTTCTCTTTTGGCGCCGCCAACAAAATAGAAGCGGTGAAAATTGACCAACGCCGCACAATTTTTGCTTCTTTTTATTTTATATGTACGGACGAAGACTACAACAAATCGGAATTCCAGTCTCTGTGACTTTTATTTTTCAGTTCAGGTGACCAAATCAGCTGAACTAATTTCTATGTCATCTCCATCAGTAATAGATAGATCGAAGATCTCATAAAATTCTTAATCACTTTTTATAAAAAAAATCAATTTACACTAAACGAAATAATATGACACTTAATTTCAAACATATTCTAATATCAAATACTTAATCCTGCCTTACATCTCAATAACATAATTCAATTTTGATTACACCCCTAACTATATATGAGTTTGAGAAATAAAACATGAAATAACTATAACATGCTACATGTCATTTCTTCAAAAGTTTATAAATCGAAAATGAAAAGTGAAAGAAAGTATAATCTGATATGATACTTATTAGGCTAAATATATTGATGGTCCCTCAAATTTGTCAATTTAATTTTTCGATTAAGATGTCTAAACTAACAATTATATCTATTGATGAATATTTAAGCTAACAATACTACTCACATTTGGGTGCATAAAAGACTTAGGAGTATTATTACTTATGTTAAAATAGAAATAGAATCTAGGCAATTAGGCATACATCAACAAACAAACGAATGCGTTAAAATGCGTAGTTCTCTATTTGATAAGGGACACATTTTTTGGTTTTAAAATGTGTGAATGAAAAATGAAATATTGTGATTTTTATAAAGAGTTGTGATTTTTTCGAAAGATTGTGACTTATCAGAAGGGTTTTGACTTTTTCGAAAAGTTGTGATCTTTACAATAAGGCACAATAAGTACATGTTCATACTATCCTTTGTTTTCTATAATAGAGGAGTTTCTTTCATTTTTTCAACAACAAATTTTAGAACTTCTTCTTCTTATACATAAAGAAATTCGAGTGTACTTTACTACTGTTAAGTGGTACGCTTTTCGTGGGCTCATTTTTCTTCCTTAAAAGAAAATATTTTCAGGTTATTTTCTGTTTACTGATTTTGATTTTTTTTTGTTTTGATACTCTTAAAATCTTTCTGTTCCTCACAAAATTTTCCGAAGTTTCTGTTCTACATAATTTAATAATACTGATTAACAACACAACTTGTTGAAACATAAAATTCAACCAAAACATCAAGAAAACCAAAACTTTTTGCCCTCTGGTCAAGATTATTGTAGCATCTTGTTTGAAAACGTCTTCAATTTCCAGAAGTAAGCATCCGTCAAACGTCAAGTTATATAAATTGAGGCGGAGAAAATAACTCATAAAACTATATTTGAATAATTACGAGGTAATCCAGCATAATCTCCATAATTTTTCTTTTCCTTCTCATATCTTCTGCAAAGGGTATGAATAATTTTACTAATATAATTCAATTTTGAATACAACTCGATGTATGAGTTGAGAAATATGTATAATGTCACATCATGATACTTAATAGTTAGGTTAAATATATTAATGGTCCCTCAAACTTGTCAATTTAATTTTTCAGTTAAGATGCCTAAACTAACAATTCAATCTATTGAATATTTGAACAGAAAGTCAAATTATATCTACTGAACACATTTGGGTGAATAAAAAAGGCTTATTTATTTATTTATGTTTAAAAAAATAATAGAATCTAGGCATGCAATTATGTGTTGTGAAAGTGACAATTAATGTTTGCTGCTTTCATGTACAAACAGTTTTGTGTTACACATGTTTTATCAACAAACATAACAATCTGAACATTGTCCTACATGGTTACATGTGTGCCCTTTTGTTCTGTCACTAAATCACACAAAATGATAAAATGGATTCCTTATATTTGAGGGTAACCTAAAATAGTTTGTTTATTCTATACTCTTTCTGTCCGTCTTAATTTATATGATATTTTTCAAACTTCATGAGTGTATATTTGAAGGATGATCGCCAACTACGGACCCATCCTCAAATATAAGGAACTATATTTATAATTCTCTCTGTTTAAAAAAGAATGTCCTATTTTTTTTCTAGTAACACTTTAATTTCAACTTTCTATCCAATATATTAAATACCACAAGACATTTTGATATATTTGACATTAATTTAAACTTTGTGCTAAGTCAAATTAGATTATTCTTTTTGAAACAAAGGAAATATTATTCATCCGTTCTTATTTAATTGTCACCATTCTAGGTTTCATGCCCCTTAAGAAACTAGATAATTTTACCATTACATCCTTATTTAGTGTTCTCTTCAAGTCTAATTTTCAATAAATGAACATGAATTAGTTTATTTTAATTCATGAATGCATATTTTGATAAATTCTTAAGGATAAAATAAGAAAAATAACAGGTATAAAATGTATTGATTTTATAAAATAACAAATATAAAAAATTATTTATTTTAAGAACGACATGCAAATAAGAGACGAAGATTTTTTGTTTCTAAAATTAGGCATAGTAGCTTACTAGGGATCTCAATATAGACTTATAGCACAGTTCAGAATTACTTGTAACTACTTCCCGATAATGACCTTACCTCTTTAATTATATTCTCACTTGCGCTTTCTCCGCGCGTTACACTCTAAGCACCGCTTTTTTGCTTACGTAAATATTGTCCCCACTTTACCCCTTTACTCGAACCGAATCACCGAACCAATCCCCCCGAACCTAATACACATCCTAATCAAACACAGACAAAAAGCTAATCCTAACCTCAGCTTCGGTACCTTACTTGACAGCCTGTTTTGCTATTTTCGGCTTTCCCCTTCACTTTGATATACCCTCTTTTTGTTTCCATTTTTCCTTTCGTTGAAGCTCTTCTTCTTCCTTGTGAAGAGAATCTTTTACAAGCTTATGAATGGTGAATTTTAGAGAAGAAAGTGTTGAATTGCTTATGATAAGTATCTAAGTTTATGTTTTAATCGTTGATTGATGTTCGGAAAAAGTGTAATTGATCGGAGGTTTTGTGCGAAAACTTGATTTAGCTGACTTCAATTGGAGCTGTTCTACTTAAATTACTGTTTCTATCAGGTAGTTATTTGGCTGGGGATTTTCTTATTGTTTGTGTGTTGAGCTTGCTGAGGTTGTGAGCTGATTTGTGAATTTGTGAATTCGAGTTTGTGATAGTGTTACTGTGTAATTTTGGAGTTGAGAATTATGAATTGATGAAGATCTTACCTTTTGTTTCATCAATTTTGGTTAATTACGGTTGATTTTGTTTGAATTAGGGTTCCTTTTTTTTTTAAACAGAGATTTTTGTTGAATCAGCAATGCTGGATTTGATCTTCATAATTGGTAAAATGTTGCTTGATGAGAATCATTTCGGTTTTTAAACCTGTATTTTCATTTTTCATTTTAATTGATTAATTTGTTTTAACTGTGTTTATGTTGTTATTGTGTAGCTCTGTGATTGCTGTGATTACTGGTAGTTGGCTGCGTGGAATTTCCTGCAGGAAGTGATTGAGTGAAAGTCATGGCGCAGAGTAATTGGGAAGCAGATAAGATGTATGCAACTTCTTCCTTCTAGTCAGCTCATTTTAAATTTTCAGTTTCTTTGTTAAAAACGTTCAGCATCCATGTTTCACTACCAAAGATTAAAAGACTGTGTGATTAAGTACCAAATTCTCAAATATAGTCAGAAGAAGAAACAGAAATTTCCAATCTTTTTGAAGTCCCTAGATAAAGAGTACTAGTGTTCACAGTTATGATGGAATTGATTTTTGTTGTCTTGATAGGCTTGATGTTTACATTCATGACTATCTGTTGAAAAGAAAGCTGCATAATTCTGCAAAAGCTTTCATGACGGAAGGGAAGGTTGCTACGGATCCCGTAGGTAATGATGTTAACACATTCTCTACGTGTTGAGTTCTTTTGATTCTAATTGTTTCTATGTATATCATCTTATCTCTAGTTGTTTTGCTAGTCAATCTGCAGAGTAGTTCATGGTTAATCTCCTTTTTCACACATTTGAGGTGTTCATAATTTGATTTGTCCTTTTGTAGCCATTGATGCACCTGGAGGGTTTCTTTTTGAATGGTGGTCTGTGTTTTGGGACATTTTCATTGCACGGACAAATGAAAAACATTCCGAAGCAGCAGCAGCGTACATAGAGGTTTGTTGAACTTACATGATGTGCCATTCATCACCCTAAATAACATTAGAAGAAGCTCTGTGGCATTCTCTACTTATAACCAGGCTTAAGCACCTTGTTTTGTTTGGTTTGAACTATAGACACAGCAGATGAAAGCAAGGGAACATCAACAACAACTACAGATGCAGCAGTTGCAACTCATGCAACAACGAAATGCCCAATTACAGCGAAGGGATCAAAATCCTTCCCTTGGTGGTCCTATAAGCGCTATAAACTCTGAAGGCGGCATGATGGGGCAACCATCTGCTAGTGTTTTGGCCATGAAAATGTACGAGGAACAAATGAAGCACCCTCATTCCTTGGACTCGGAGACATCTTCACCTCTTATTGATCCCAATAGGATGGCGCTTCTCAAGTCTGCATCTAATCATCAACGGTATGAGTGGTGCAAGATTTTCTTGCCACGTCTCCTGCATTTTTTGCATTACTTTAGGTAGCCTCTAGAAAAAAAAAGAAAAAAAGAAAAAAAGAAAAAAGGTAGCCCTCTATTAATTTGTTGCATGCTTTGTCTGAACTTCTATACCTGCATTTGTTCTCTGTTGATTCAGCCAGTTGGTACAAGGTAATTCGGGTAGCATGTCTGCAGCATTGCAGCAAATGCAAGGGCGCCCTCAGATGGCTGCGGTAACTAGTTGAACTCTTATCTCAGCAGACAATATCTACTTATTATTGAGTTTATTTTGTTGTCTTGGACCAAGCTCAGCCCAATATCCTTGGAAAATATGTAGGATATTAAAACGGAAGTGAACTTGAGTGGTACTCAGAAATCTTTGCCCATGGATCCTTCATCAATTTATGGGCAAGCTATTCTACAGTCGAAGTCAGGGCTCAGCGGTGCAGGTACTGTTGTCTTGGTTGCTTAGCACCCTTTGTCCACCTACTCAACTAATGATCTCTAGTCGTAAAACATTTCATTTTTAAATGTAATCACATGGAATGAGTTTGGCATATTATCTAATTTTATCCTTGAAAGGAAGCATGGAGTTCTCTTAATGAACTCTTTCAATTCACATCTCTGCAACGCGGACATCCTTATGAAGTGTTTTTTTTTCCATATATATTTTTCCATATCCATTTATGGCATTCATTTGCCGTAATCTGAACTCTTTCATTCTTCCATTTATTGGCTACCAGACAAATGGATATTCCTATCCTCTATGGTAACTTTCATGAATTAAATTGCTCTTTCTCTTTCCTGTACTGCAAGTTCTAGAAGATAAAAACTTCCACTTTTAGAGGATTGGCTCGGGACTTCAGAAATGATTATTTCCATCTTCAATCTGTTCCAAGTTCAGTCATATATAAATAACATAACTAGTGCAATACCTGGCATCTACATTTTTGCCTCATTGCATCTCATTTTTGGCATAGCTGATTGTCCGTGATATCCATGTTAGTGTTTATGTAGATTTTTGGAGTCAATTCCTGATCGTGCTCCTTCAACTGGCATCATGCATATTTTCTTACTAATATTTCTTGTTTGTTACTTCTGATTCTTTAGCATTCATAGTGAACATAAATCTAGTAATCACTGTTGGAATGTTCTAGAGCCACTGCTGTTATGGTTTTTATTTATTACCTTTTTAATGTGACCTTTCGGAAAATTGTCTGGCATATCAAGCATGTGTGTTTAGCAGAAACAGTTGGTGTGAGTTTAGGTAGATTTTGAGTGATGTTCTTTGTGGGCATCAGTAATAACTAGTAAGTTCTTTTCTGGGTATGTTGTTGTTGTTATCTCTTTGTTGGTCTGTTAAGAGAAGTTCTGTGTTTCTCTTTTTCCATTGCTTTTGGTTCTTTTTTATTTTTGGGGGAGGAGGGGTATTAGGGTAGGGTGGTAGTTCTAACTCAATTTTGTTGATGATTATATTGGCGGCCACTTGGGTAACTTGTCATTTCATTTTCTCCTGGTTCTTTAGGCTTAAATCAAGGTATGACTGGTTTACCATTGAAGGGCTGGCCGTTAACTGTAAGTTACTAATAATTGCTTTCATTTATCTTAAAAGTTTGAATTTCCACAATTTCGATATTAATGTTTGGCTGCTTTGCTCATTGATATTGACAGGGAATTGACCATTTGAGGCCAAGTGTTGGTTTGCAAGTACAGAAGCCCAATATACAGAACCAAAATCAATATCTTTTGGCATCACAACAACAGCAGGCTCTTGCACAGGCTCAAGCACAAGGTAACCTGAATTCCCCTAGCTATGGATATGGTGGATTACCAAGAGGTAACTTCAATGCAAAAGATGGTCAGCCACCGAGAAATGATGGATCCATATGCTCTCCAGTACAATCAAATTCACCAAAGGTTAGGTCTACTTTCCTAGAATGAAGAAGAGTACCTGCATTGGCTAGTTATGTTTTGCATTGTCCATTATGCAATCTTAAAGACTATTTGTCACAGCGAGAGCGCATGGATTGTATTCCTCTTAGATCCAACTTTTAATGCATTGTTTAGTGCAAAGACCATTTTTAACTGCGTTTTCCTCAAGATGCTTGTATTTTGTTCCTTTCTAGAGCAGAAAGGAGGAGACAGAAATGCTATTGAAACTTGACGTTGAAGGCAATGCATGCCAATTTTGAGGTCGCTGAAGCCAATTAACTAAAATAATGAGGAAATAGAGTAGCATAAGCTGAATCATGTTGGGAAAGTTTCCTAATCTGGACTAAAAATTTTAAGAGAGACAGAGATAGATTCTAAAGTTTCCTTTTCTTCTTTACTCATCTGGAGGGTAGATCAGTTCTTAAGAAGGCTGAGCAGATTATGGGAGCGCCAGATGTTATGTTAGTTTGTTAGTAATAAAAGCAGGTAATTGAAGGGATAGTGTTTTCCATGCTATCTCTTTCCTTGTCGAGGCTTATCCGTGAGGATTGTTAGGAATGCGCTACTGGGAAACCATAGTAAGTTCTCTAGAGTAAGGTGGGTTGACGTTAACAGTCCTTACTTTCCTGGTGCGTTGGTATACATTTACTTCAACCTACCTTTGGAGAACAAGCTAGTTCCCCCACCCACACCCAAAAAAAAGAAGAGGAGAAGACAAACTACCCCTAAACTGCAACGGAGACCATTTAACAAATGAGTAGCAGGCTGTGCTTTACTGCCTCCAGATTCTTAAACTTTGAACTAGTATATAGTTCACCAAGCCTTCACCTTTGCCATTTTCGGATAAGCCTTTTCCATGTTATGACACCAGAACAAACATTGCAGACTAGTGGGAGTTTGTGACGAAGGGCTTCTACAAATAAATGTTTCTTGGTTCTTAGTCACTGTAGTGCCAGGATTATATATCAAGGCTGATGGCAAGTGAAACTAATTATCAGAAAATTGAGGCCTAGATCTCAACCAAAATGCAATGAGACCTTAACTTTTGGCTAGGTATTAGCACTTGCTTTACGAATGGATTGTACATCTTTCAGTTTAATTGGCACCATTACAGCTGTCTTGAGCAGTTGACATGCCTTTGCCTTGTAGTCTTAAATTGTTCCTCACTGGCTTATTGTGTGTGATGATATGTACGGTTTTTAAACAATGCTGTGTCTTTCTGTAGATTCAGAGAGGCTCTTGCAATTTAGTTGTGACGGGTAGAATGTTCTACTCTAAACTACTTGTGTACTAATTACTTGCCTTTAACAGATGAAAATGGCCCAAATTCCACAATCCTCCTCCCAACAACAGGACCAGTTGCAGCAGCAATTGCCACAGGTTAGCTTAACCAGATAGAGTTCACTTCTGACTTTATCTTTGTTGATATCTACCAACAACCATGTCCGCAGAAGTACTTCTAACAATATAATTGTTTATCTTGCATGTGGCCTATTATCTTTTTTTCCTTTTCATGTTCTAAATTTTTTATATAATTTTTAGAAAATTTAAGTTACCTTACTAATCAGAGCCAATGGAAGAGAAGTTTACCTATCTATCTCCTGTGATTCAGAATGGCAGAAAAAGGAAGCAACATTCGTCATCTGGACCTGCCAATAGTACTGGCACCGGAAATACTGTTGGCCCTTCACCAAGCTCACCAGCATCAACTCATACACCTGGTGACGGGATGACTAGTGCCAGTAGTCTGCAGCATGTCGGCAGTGTGTCAAAAAGCATGATGATGTATGGAGGAGATGGAACTGGTGGTATAGCGTCCTCTACAAATCAGCTGGTAAGACTTGTCGTCTTTCATCCACATTTTTTGTATTTTGCACTTCTGAGCATGTTTTATTTGTAAAGAAGTACTTAGTTATCTTATAGCTTCCAGTATCATTGATGAATAAGCAAAGTTTATTAGTTTTTTTATGCATTTTGAAGTTAAATTTGAGATCATCTCCAATATGCCTTTATCTATCGTACAGGATGACTTGGAGACGTTTGGAGACATTGGTTCCCTGGAAGATAACGTGGAGTCATTTCTATCAAATGATGGGGGAGATGGAAATATCTATGGAACAATGAAACAAACGATTACTGAGCACAAACCCGAGTCTTCCAAAGGTGATAATGCGAGTTTGACTTGTATAAATGCTTTCTTTGTTGTTTTTGTTGCCAATTTACTAAGAGGATAAATATATATCAGGATTCTCCTTCGGCGAAGTTGGTTGTATACGCACAAGGAATAAAGTCACTTGCTGCCATTTCTCATCAGATGGAAAGCTGCTCGCTAGTGCCGGACATGACAAGAAGGTAGAAAGGCACTTCCATATAATCTAACATCTTTAGCATATGGAGATAATTGGATGCCTTTTAATGAAATTCCTTTTTACTTTATCAACAAATGGATCAAGTGTTTCATTTCATTCCAATGGTGAATGTGCTTTTCAGTTGTTAAATCTCCTTTATACTTCACTAGTGACTGAGCATTTTCTGTTGCACTTTTGTTTTCACTAAATCAGTTGTCCTTATAAGTTCTTTCCTCCTGTGTATTTATCAGGCTGTTCTGTGGAACATGGATACCTTACAAACGGAGACCACCCCAGAAGAACATCAATTCTTGATTACAGATGTCCGGTTCAGGCCAAATTCAACTCAGCTTGCAACTGCTTCATTTGATAAGTCTGTGAGATTGTGGGATGCTGCCAATGTAATTGTTTAGACATTTTCTGCTGAATAATTATTTAATCACCATGTTGAAGCCAGGCCTTACCTCTAGTCGCTTACAACATGATACCTGATAGTTCATATTTTAGATATCCGATTGTCATGTATTGTTCAACTATACCAATCTATATTTTATTTACCACATATTCACACTCAAATGATACCTTGTCGAATTTATTTTTTTGCAGCCTGGCTACTGTTTGAATTCATACACCGGGCATTCTTCTCATGTTATGTCGCTGGATTTCCATCCGAAAAAGAATGATCTATTTTGTTTCTGTGATAGCGACAATGAGATTCGGTACTGGAGTATTAGTCCATTCTCATGTACTCGAGTGTCAAAGGTTTGCCTTTTACTATTCATTATGTTTAATTAATTTGTCATGATAATATTCCTATGAACCATCTTCAAATTGTCTCCTCTCTCTATTTGTAGCAAGGAGGCAGTGCACAAGTGAGATTCCAGCCAATAACTGGTCAGCTGCTGGCAGCTGCATCAGATAAGGTGGTATCGATCTTTGATGTCGAAAACGACAGGCAACTGCAGTCTTTCCAGGTTTGTCTTCAACTTCCATTGTGTGGTGGATTACGTCAACTGGCACTTCCATATTTTCTGTATGTTCCAACCATAATTCCTCACTTGCCAAGATAATTGTGTTTACAGGGACATACTGGAGTGGTGAACTACCTTTGTTGGGATCTCAATGGTGATCTACTGGCATCAGTAAGTGAGGAGTCTGTCAAAGTTTGGTCACTGAACACTGGTGATTGCATCCACGAGCTAAGTTCAAATGGAAATCAGTTCCACTCTTGTGTATTTCATCCTAGTTATTCAGCTCTATTGGTGATTGGAGGAATGAGGGTAAATATTTGTTCTCCTTTATTTCTATCATTCCTGTTGTATGTTATTCAGTAAATTTACCGGAATGTATGCACTTAACAGTCTTTGGAGCTGTGGAACATGGTTGAGAATAAAAGCATGACAATTCCAGCACATGAAAACATTGTCGCCGCCCTAGCACAGTCACCAGTGACTGGAATGGTTGCTTCTGCAAGTCATGACAGTTCTGTGAAGTTATGGAAATAAACTAGAAGAGGATTCGATATGCACATTTGCTCCGCTTCAGGTGTTAGGGAAAAGAGTCTTGCATCGTCTATGTTGTTGTAGTGTATTGTTATGAGAAATATCATTTTTTCTGCTTGTTAGTCATCACATTAGAGTTTGGTTTGCTTAAAGCAAGTTGGGCATAATGATTGCTGCGCAATGGTTCGGTAGTGTAATAACTTCTGCAACTGTTGTCAGTGATTAACAACTAATAATAAGTAGCATGATACTTATAAGTTTCACAGCTTATTACGTCTATCCATCACCTTTAAGAGTGTTTTCCTAGGGAGACCGATTTCGGGCTCTTCCTTATCAAACTAATGAAACCAACACAGCGGGTGGGGAAGAAAAAGTTCTTATTTGTCTTCCTAAACTTCGACACAAGAAAGGGGTTTTCTAGTCTTGGTTTCAATTTTTCCAGATGTATCAGAAACCCTATATATATGAACTATTTTTTCTATAGCAAAAATGAAAAAGTTAGTGAGTAGCTGGGGAAGAAGAAAAGGGTACCTGAGGGTTTGGCAAGAAAAATGTAGCGGGTAGGGCTTCCGGGCATCATCTTAAGATAGAATGTAGGAGTAGTACTTATTGCATATAGCAAGTTGGCAACTAATAGAGTAGTAATAATTATACACCTTTAATTTCCTCCTCTACCTCCAATCAAAGGTCATGGGTTCAAAGACTTAGAAATAAGATTAGAGAATGTTATACAAATATCCAAAACGTTGATACATCGCGTCTCAATTTCAATTACATCCCTCAATGTCTCGATACATCATGTCTCGATTTTGGATACATCACTCAACGTCCTGATACATCACGTCCGCTGCTAATATTTTTTTAATTATAATATCATTAATAGGAGGAACACAGATATCTTTTTAAAAGAAGTGTAATAGCATTTGTTGAAGTGGGGATAAAAGTTGAATAACAACTCAAAATTATCAATTTTTTTGCAAATTAATTATTTTTAGAACCAGAAAAGTAAATTCTGCCTAACAAAACCTTAAATACCTTCATTAACTAAATTGTCAAAATATTCGGCCGCACATAATCCATTAAATAAATGGAATTCAAAAAAAAAAAAAATAGTAAAAAGTTTCACACTCTCTAGCTATATATATTGTATGAAGCCCATGTCTTAAAATTCATAAGTTAACTTTAATTCTCTCTAAAAAAAAAGAAGATCAAACGCCTTCGAGTTATTGTTATTTCAAGAAATGGACATGGCTTTATCAATGGATAATATTGTTATATCCAATGAAGAGGAAATTTCTATGATGAAAGCTATGAACCTTCCTTGTGGTTTATTCCTTAACATGGTATTAAGAGCTGCCGTGGAACTTGACTTATTTGAGATTATAGCAAAATCTACTACTCAAAAACTATCTTCTTGTGAAATTGCATCTCAAATTCCCACAAAAAATCCTAATGCCTCACTTGTTCTTGAAAGGATTTTAAGGTTTCTTGCTAGTCAATCTTTTCTCACATGCAACATTACAAAGGAGGATGATAATGGAAATATTCACACATCATATAGTTTGACTCCATTAAGCCAAAGTTTAATCTCAGATAAAGATGGATCATCAATTGTTCCCTTATTACTACTGAATACTTGTCCAGTAGGTGTTAATGCTTGGTAAGATTTCATGTTTTCTTTATAGTACTCGTGATTTCATTATCAAGTCATCTGAAAGATAATTGCACGTGACCATCTAATAATAGTAGCCTGAAAAAACAATGATGTAGTATTTTCGCCGGTTGTCCCCTTTTTTGTGACAATGATTTAGTAAATAAACGTCTTTTTATTTCTCATATAACTTATGGACAATGGTTTAGTAAATATTATAACTTTATTTTTTGTTTGTTAAGGTTTCATTTGAAAGATGCAATATTAGAAGGTGAAATACCATTCAACAAGGCTCATGGAATGCATGCATTTGAATACAATGGAAAAGATAGTAGAATGAATGGGGTATTCAACAAAGCTATGCAAAATGTCACTTGCATTGAAATGAAGAGAATTATTGAGTGTTATAATGGGTTCAAAGAAGTAAAAGAGATAATAGATGTTGGAGGTGGACTTGGAATATCATTAGCTTCTATAATTTCCAAGTATCCTAATATCAAGGGTATTAATTTTGACCTACCTCATGTCATTAAAGATGCCCCTATTTATGAAGGTAACTATCAAAACCATATATATTAATTAAATTGAATAAGGGTCATTTTCTTGTGTTAGTCCATAATACCAATTTATTTTTTAAATATTGTTATGTACATTTAATTGATATTGAAAGATGAAATTAAGCTTCAACCATTCTTGCTTACTATATTAGGCATAGAGCATGTTGGAGGAGACATGTGGAAGAGTATTCCTCAAGGAGAGCTCATCATTTTGAAGGTCAGTATTTTTTGTTATATAGATATTATATATATTATTTCTTATAGTTATTTTCTATCGTTTGGACATAAAAGAATGATATATTTTTATAATTGAAAGTCAGTAATTTAACTTTAAAAATATATTGGAAATTCAATTAAAAATATCCTCATTAGGAGTCGTTTTGCAAGTACATATGATCTAGCAATCTCTGACCTGATAATAATAATAAATATAGGCAGTACTTCATAATTGGGATGATGAAGATTGCGTGGAAATACTGAAGAATTGTTGGAGAGCTTTGCCAAAAGATGGTAAAGTAGTTGTAATTGAAAGAATACAGCCAGAATATCCAGAGACTAATCTTCTCTCTAAGCATTCATTTAGTTTTGATATAGCAATGATTATATTTCTTGGAGGCAAAGAAAGAACAAAACAACAATTTGAAGATTTGGCTAAACAAGCTGGATTTACATCTCTCAAAGTTGTGGCTCGAGCATATTATTCTTGGGTCATGGAATTGTACAAGTATTAGTTACCTATTTTAAAATAATTTCTGCTTTAATAATACTCCTTATGTTCCATGTGGTATCATTCTGATTTCGAGAGTCGGTCTTTTTTAAATTTAATCATAAACTCGGACATTGAATCTTTAAATATACTGGAATTATCATTTGGATGGTTGCTACATATTGTTTCAGACTATATTGCATTATATAGTATTGTATGATTCAAAATATCACACATCAACAATTTAAAAGATAATTTTTAAAAAAAATTTATATATGAAGTAGAACTACGGAAAAAAGGTACGGAGAAGCAACTAAAAGACACAAAGGTCCTCTTGGTTTACTTTCCTAAATGTTTTGTTTGAATTATGTAGGATCAATTTTTTAGTCTTTTGTTTATCGTTTATTTACTTTTTAAACGTATCAATAAAATGGGTCTGGCCTAATTTATTTATTTTTTAAAATATAAAAAGGTAGAATAAAGAATAAAATATAATTATTTACTAAAAAGTAAATACAAAATAGCGGAAAAAAAGAAAAAAAAATAAAAACGCTATCTCTAATACAAATTTAATTAACGATTAAAATAAATATTATATTTAAATTAATAACACCATACAATACCATAGGCAACAACCATCCAATAAGTGAAGGAGGTCACTTTCATATTTTTAATGTTGGTAACAAAATATCATAAAATTCATTAATGACTTCGAACTTTTTTTTCCGGGAAAATTATGCAAAATGCCCGTAAGGTTATATTTTTTACACAAAAAATAGTTAATTTAAAATAAATAAATTATTTATTACTATGTATGGCCATTCTACACTTTTCCTAGCCCGTGCCTTCGGCTTGCTAGTGTTGTTCTTCTTCTTCTTCCTTACGTACCGCAAACGTGAATAGTTTTGAGCAAATTGTATATCAAAAGATTCAAAACATTGAAAGGATTTCATATTAATAATCTGGAATTGTTTAGAGGTGATTTTGAGTTGATCGAGATTAAATAATCAATGTATACTTTATGTATAGTTCAACTATATTAAGTTTTTTTAAAGTGTATCATAAGGTACAGTCAATGTATAAAACATGTATAGATACTTTATATTGTATAATTAGTGTATATATTTTCTATGACTTTTGGCAAGATATAATATATAGTTAGTGTATACTTCCCATAACTTTTGACTATTTATTATATAAATAAAACATGACTATATTTATTCTAAATAAATCATATTTAGATATGACATATGAGCCTAACTCAATCCCAAAAGCTAGCTCACGTAGTATAATGGAGGATGAAACTTATTAAACAAAAGTTGAAGGATATTTTTTACTTTTCTCCCTTTGTATTATTTATGACTTAGATGTAGGAGTTGTCAACTTTTAAACTTGAAATTAAATGTTGTTTCTTTCACCAATAAACCCATACTTAGAATTAAATGACAAATTAAATTTTCAAAAAACGGCTTTTGAGCTAGGCTTTAAGCTAGGTCACCCATTGTCTCTAATTTTTCTCAAGTGTAAGTTGTATCAAAATTGAAAAATGGTAGTGAGCTGATAAATAAAAATGTAAGCTGTCACCACAATTTATTAGCAATGCTCTTTTTTAGGAATCTAAAGTACTAGCTAGGTGTGCAACCAAATTGATTCTCATCTCAGTAGTGTAATAATTTGATCAATAAATATATTATTATTGGATCATGGAATTCTACAAATATTAATTATAATTACCTATACTTTAATTAATTTATGCTACAATAACATTCTCTTTGTTCTAATTTATGTGACACTGTTCAAATTTTGAAAGTCAAACTTTTTAATTTGATCATGAATTCGGACATATATAGATATTTGAAAACTATATATATAAGAATCGCGGTCAAAACAGAAAATCATTGAACTCTTGAAATTCGAAAGATAGACATATAACTTGGGACAAAAGAAGCTAGTAAGTCTTTAATTATAGAATAAAAAGTTGATTGATTTATGTATTTACTGGCTATTTCCAATTATGTTTGTTTGTTCGTTGCTTATGTAACATGATTTTCCTTGAATTAAAGAAGGTCCTAAAATTATCTTGGATTTTTTTAAAAATATTTTTGTAATTATTTTTTAGTGTTTGATCTATGAAAGCATTGATTTTCCTTTGGTTCAAACTAAATATATAACAAATATATATATTTAATTTATTTATTATTTATATGGATAGATTGATGCACATGCTTGATCCACATTTAATTCCTTCAATATGCCTCACATTAAATCGATCGATATATAAAATGAAACTTTTTGTCATTATATAATAATAAATTTAATGATACAATACAATAAAATTTAAATAATTATCTAAACAAATAGAGTATTATATTTAAACTAACGACATAATAACACGATAACAACCATCCAACAAGTCACTTTCCTCATTTTAATTAGGGTAACCAAATACCATAAAATTAATTGAGCCTTGAGCAACCCGTTTTTCTTACTTTTCAAATGTTTTTTAATCTTTTTCCACAAGTTGCTTATCAAGAAATAAAAGAAAAGCAGAAAACAAATAATTAAAAAAATACGTTTCTGCTATATATTCTATTTTTGCCAAACCCTCTAGCCTACACTAATTTTGTCAAAGCCTTTAGGAATCGTTTGGTAAGGGGTAATAATTCCATAAGATAATTTTGTCTCTGTTCTATATATTTATAAACGAATTCTCGTAATATAAATTATTATGATAAAAAGAGGTAATGACAATATAACCCTCACTTTCATTTATTATGATTGGTTTATTTTTCTTCAGTGTTGTTAAAATAAGTGTGAAGTTATGTTTTCAGACTATCGTGATTATGTGATCATCAATGTATGTAATAGTATTGTGACATTTAAGTGATAAAACAAATTTTGGTAACTTTGGCGCAATTTTAAAAATAATAATTATATGATCATTTGTGAAATATCAAGAAATAAAGCAAGATAAGAAGACGTCGATTAATATATTTAAAAAATAAAAATAAAAAGAGACGGTTAAAATGGGAATAAAGAAAAAGCAAGGGCAATCTTCACAACAACTTAAATTAAAAGCACCTCTTTTGACCGATCAACACTCTCTCCGTTCATTTTTATTTATCTATTTAACGTTACATGTCTTTTAAAAAAAATAAAATAATATGAGTATTTTATCTTAATATCCATATTAATCGTTGTATAAATTTAGATCTTGAAACTAATTTAAGAAAAATCAACATGTCGAAAAGTTGCATTATTTTATTTTCATTATAGTCCGATTGTTTGACATTTTTCTCGAGAAGAGCTAGAAGCCCGTGTACGTGTTCGATAGGTATAATATTCTGCCTAACAAACACTTAAATACCTTCATTAATTAATTCATATCCTAACTTTAATTTTCTCTTATGCCTAACAGACACTTCATTTACTTTTTATGTATATTTGTGAAGAGGAGAAAATATAAAAAGAGAGACACTGAAACTTGCTTCAATGACAATTTTAATTGTCACTAATGCTTTCATTTGGCATTGGAAAATTGTTAGTTTGGAGGGTACAGATGACAAGTCAATATATGGCGAGGGGAATAAATGGTAGTATAATGAAGGATGAAACTAATTATTAAACGAAACTTAAAGGATATTTTTTACTTTTCTTCCTTTGTAGTATTAGTTATGACTTAGACGTAGGAGCTAGTTGTCAACTTTTAAACTTGAAATTAAATGATGTCTCTTTCACCGATAAACCCATACTTAGAATTAAATTTTCAAAAAATTATTTTTCTCAAGTGTAAGTTGTATCAAAATTGAAAAATGGTAGTGAGCTGGTAAATAAAAATGTAAGCTGTCACCACAATATTCTGAAATTTACAACCGCAAAAATACTCTTTATTATATTAAAACATGTTTTAATTCTTATCTTTAATATTAATTATTTATTCCTTAAATTATTTTCTAATGTGATAAAATTTTCATTATATTAATCTTTATTTCACAAACCCTTAAACACCTTCATTAATTGAGTTATCAAAATATTCGAACGTAGATAATTCATTAAAGAAATGGAATTAATAAAAGTATTTTCACTCTCTCTCTATATATATATATTGTATGAAGAACATATCTTAAAATTCATAAGCTACGACTTTCATTCCCTCAAAAAAACAAAAAAAAAAACAGATCGAACGCTTCGAGTTATTGTTATTTCAAGAAATGGACATGGTTTTATCAATGGATAATATTGTTATTCTTAACATGGTTTTAAAAGCTGCCATTGTAGTTGACCTATTTGAGATTATAGCAAAATCTACTACTCAAAAACTATCTTCTTATGAAATTGCATCTCAAATTCCCACAAAAAAGCCCAATGCCTCACTTGTTCTTGAAAGGATTCTAAGGTTTCTTGCTAGTTAATCTTTTCTCACATGCAACATTACAAAAAATGATGATAATGGAAATATTCACACATCATATAATTAATTTGACTCCATTGAGCCAAAGTTTAATCTCAAATAAAGATGGAACATCAATTGCTCCCTTTTTACTACTGTCTACTGATCCAGTTGCTGTTAATTCTTGGTAAGATTTCATGTTTTCTCATACTTGGTTCATTTGAGTTAAACAATTTTGGCACTATCAGGTCAGCTAAAAGATAATTTCACGTTACCATCCATGAATAAGGAAAGTAATTATTAGTTGCCTGAAAAATAAGACAGATTACTTGCTCTAATGATGCATATATAATGTGAAAGTTGTTTAGTTAATGACCCTCTTTTTATTTTTCTTAAACCTTATGGACCTTTTAAACCACGATCTAAATATTTTTTTTCAACAAATTGAAAATCTTATGAGAAATATTGTATTTGTATATGTTAGACGACAGTCTAATACTTTTGTCATGAGTCCCAACTTTTAAAAATATGGATGAAACCTAAACGAGATAATTATGTAAGCCAACCTATTATAACATGTTAAAATACACGGAAGGTGCTGATCTTAGATTAATGTTAATTAATTGGATATATATGTTGTGACTTTTTGTTAAGGTTTCATTTCAAAGATGCAATTTTAGAGGGTGAGATACCATTCAACAAGGCCCATGGAGTGCATGCATTTGAATACCATGGAAAAGATAGTAGATTTAATGGAGTATTCAACAAAGCTATGCAAAATGTCACTTGCATTGACATGAAGAGAATTCTTGAGTGTTACAATGGATTCCAAGGAGTAAAAGAGATAATAGATGTGGGAGGTGGACTTGGAATATCATTAGTTTCTATAATTTCCAAGTATCCTAATATCAAGGGTATTAATTTTGACCTACCTCATGTCATCAAAGATGCCCCTACTTATAAAGGTAACTATCAAAACCATATATATTATGCACTTTTTTTTTATTAATTAGTACCAAGTATATTGATTGAATAGTGATCATATATATTCTTGTGTTAGGTAATAATATAGCAATTACAACTCAAGAAGTTATATTAATTAAGTACTTTGTTGTGTATAGAGGAGAAAATCTACTAACAAACTTTGACAAGTCGCTAATTTGCTCATTTTGGATTAGGCTTGTCGATAGAAATGTAGGCCTACTTTCACACCAAATATCACCAAAAATTGAACTTTAAACAAAAGTCGGTTTCAAGCATTTATTTATCTACTTGAATCGGATATATTGAATACCAAGTAAGATTTAGAATCCTATTAAATCACATTATATCACCAATTATTTTTGTATAACTTTTTTAAAATTTAGAGATAATAAGCGATTTCATCAAGGGAATTCTAAACTAATTAAGTTATTTATCTTGATATGTTATTATTAATCAAGAACTTTTTATATAGCTAATACGATCCTCACAAATTGTAAATACTAATTTGTTAAGAATTAATGACGATATGGCCTCATCTAGTACTAATATTTGTAATATAAAATATAATGATATGCCTTTAATTGATATTGAAAGATGAAATTAAGCTTTAACTACTCTTGTTTGCTATATTAGGCATAGAGCATGTTGGAGGAGACATGTTTAAGAGTGTTCCTCAAGGGGAGCTAATCCTTCTCAAGGTCAGTATATATATATATAATACTTTTTATTTTCCATCTATCTGTCACTCGATCTCTTTTTATTAGTATATTTATAAAAGAATGATAAATTTTATTTGATGGACGTTTCTATTAGATATTAAATCCTCTTAGCTTCTTGTTTGTTTACTTTTTTATATTTTGAGCCCCTGGCTCCACCACTATCTGCAAGTACGTCTAGCAATCTCTGACTTGGTAATAATAAATGTAGGCAATACTTCATGATTGGGGTGATGAATATTGCGTGAAAATATTGAAGAATTGTTGGAGAGCATTGCCAAAAGATGGTAAAGTTGTTGTAATTGAACAAATGCAACCAGAATATCCAGAGACTAATCTTATTTCTAAGAACTCATTTAGTGTTGATATGTTAATGATGACTATGCTTGATGGAGGCAAAGAAAGAACAAAGCAACAACTTGAAGATTTGGCTAAACAAGCTGGATTTACTGTTTTCAAAATTATGGCTCGAGCATATTATTGTTGGGTTATTGAATTGTACAAGTAATATATGAAAACATCGCAGTCAAAGAAAACCTCGTGTTAATTTGACTAGTGTCACATAAATTGTGACGGAAGGTTAATAAGTTTATGTATTAGCTGTCTATTTCCAATTATGTTTGGTTGTTCTGATGTTGTTTATGTAATAAATTTTCCATAAAGGTCCTAACCTTATAAAGGACTTCAATTATATTTATTTTGGATGTGTTTACTTTGATGCAATAAAACTATAGTTATATGACCATAGAGGAAGTAACAAGATCCAAATAAAGCAAACGTGAATAGCCTAGAAACCAAGTTCACGAGACGTAGATTGATATATTTAACAACAAAAATGTAAAAAGGAAAGTTAAAATGGGAACAAAGAAAAAGCAAATGCATTCTCACAATCACAGAAATCAACATACCATAACTGTTCAAGGTTTGCCTGGCTAGCTAACAAAGAAAAGGCTTTTTTTCGTTCTTCTAACGTCTCGTTGATTTCAATTGTTGTGATAACATCACCAATTATTCAATCTTCAAGTTGACTGTTTGGTGTAGAAGCGGAGGCCAACAGCAACTCCCAAAATAATCAAAGGAACCAAGACCTGGAGGATCTTGATGATGAACTCTGTTGTTTTGTCCTGGTTGTAATGAGGCTGCTTTGGAGGAGTGTACTTTACACTTGTTGGGATGGTTGAAGAATCGATTTCTCCTACATAATACTCGTCCAACATTGCTCGAGCACTACTGCTGTGTCCGACATCCTCAAAATCATCAGTTGCATCCTTTCCTGCATACAACAACCATCACGAGCCCATGAAACAATCGAATTTGTCTAGCATTTCAGAGATGGCACAATCTGGCAGTCAGCAAAGTTCGACTACACACACATTGGTGCATATTTAAGATTACTAAAAATTGAATACAAAAATACAGTGTGTGCAAAATTCAGCTACTTTAATGTGACAGTATCATAAGTCATAAACCAGTGTCTGCTACAAAATTACATAGTTATCGTGTTAAAGATGTCTAGCATTTCAGAGACGGCTCATCTGGATTTCAGCAATGTTCATAGTTTATGTTCGACTGAACTTAACACACAAGCACATATTGGTGCATATGTAAGATTACAAAAAATTGAATTTAACATAGAAGAATACGTCCTACTATTTACCTGTTGCAGACAATAAAACATCATCACCACCCGGGTGATCGTCCAAGAATTTTGTCACATCATACACCTATTCAAATAAAACACAACATATGGAAAAAGTTAAAAAAACTTGGAAAGGGAAAACTAGGAAAAGAAAACGGAGGTAGAATTTGATACATTTGCTGCCAACCATTGAACACATTTGATACATTAACAACAAAATAAGTACATTGCCATAAGCAAGTGCTACTAACATCACTTCCAAAACTAAACCAAAAAGGAATGGAGGCGTTGATCCAAGTCGACGACAGGTGATGCTAGCTACTTGATTAGCATACAAGGTTTTTTTAATCAACAGGAATTATAAGATTTTCTTTTCCTTAGAAACCAACCTTCTAAACTAGCTATCACTGATTTTCTTGAATGTGTTTGGTGTGAAGGAAAACATTCTTTTAGAGCAAAAAGGTAAGTGGACAATGAAGTAGAGAATGAGGAGTCAAGCATGTAAACAAAATTTGGAATCATACTAGACACACCCTATAACATATGTTGTTTTCACTCACCGAAAATGTCACTAGGTGCATATCGGATCCTCCAAAAAGTAATGCATTTTTAGAAGGATTTGACACGAATGCTACAACATTTTTGGAGAGTTGAAGCAACATAGCGGCTAAACTTAGGACTCACAAAATTTATAAGATGTACTCCCTCCGTCCCATTTTATGTGGCAACATTTGACCGGACACGGAGTTTAATAATTAAATAAAGACTTTAAAATGTTTACCAAATAGTATTGGAGTACTATTAAGTGGGACCAACAAGGACAAAAGAAGAATATACCTTTAAATACTTACCATATAAGAAAATGTGACATTCTTTTTTAAACGGACCAAAAAGAAAATGGTGCCACATAAAATAGAACGGACGGAGTAATTTTTTTCATCCACAAATATTCAATCAACAAAACAAGAAGATAATACCATACAAGAGGAGATCAGCCACACCCTATCCCATTCACCCCTCTTTCCCAAAACCAAACAAAATGCAGGAGAGAAGTAGGAGAGTACAAATAAAAATAAACCAACATGAGTTATTGGTACATTCGTGGGACTGCTCAATCTTTAACTAAAGGTTTCGAGTTTGAATCATCCCAAATGGGCCTAGCAGTGAGTGATCCAGGATTTAGTCCAAAATCCAATGCGGGGCACTGGATACCGGATGGAAAACCAAAAAAGAAATAAAATAATAATAAAAATACAGCACATAAGTAATAAAGATTGAATCTTTTTTACAAATTAGAGATAAAGATTGGATGTTTTCACAGATCTCACAATAAAAACCACAAATTGTAGCTACCCACTTAAAATAACATCAAAAGAAGAAAGCTTTAATTAGCACAAATGAGATAGAAAATTTTATACCTTGCCACTAATAATGAGCCAACAATCCTTGGCATTGTTGTGCTGGGAGACCTCAGCTAAATTGAAAACTTTACCCATTTATAGACAAATTCTATTTTGTTAGAAAACAGTAAGACTAAGCAGATATTGATTTTGGCTCTTCAAGACCCTATATAGAAAGGCTTGAAGAGGGAGTGTGTTGATTGTTGTTTGTAAATTGTACAGGTGAGTGGAATGGCAGGAAGGGGTTGTTGAGTTAATAAATAAAGAGGAAAAAACCCATAAGAGGGTTTGGTGAGATCTTGATGATGGAGGATATAGTTGGACCATCACCTGTCAAACCAAACAAGCTGGGAAGTTAGGTAGATACTATACATGTTTTTTTTTTAAGGCGGAGAATCGAACAATCACGACATGAAAGTTTAGACAATGAAAGAAGTACTGAATTTAGTTTTGTGTGAATTATTAGTTTCATTCTCAAAATATTAATACTCTTAAAAACACTCACTTATTTTATTAATTGAACTTAAATATATCATTGTTAAGAGACACATACTCCTATAAAAATTTGAGATCACTTGTTATATCATGTGACATATGAGGGGTCTATCTAAATTTAATTAGTCTTTGAGAACGAAATTAATAATTTACGCTAATATTTAATTAAATATATTTTCAATGTTTCTCCTCTTAAAAATCAATTAATTGAACTTTTATAATCCATTATTAATTAACTAGTATGTGAACGAGATAACTTAATAACTAGCATGTCACTCATAGTCTAAAAGGTATTCATAGAAGTGGAGAAAATATAAAAAGAAAGACCTACAATCAAATCAATGAGTGCTCAACAGACTTATAGAAAATTTGGTCTGGTTGTTGAGTGAGGTGCTATTTGAAGCACATAAGTTCACCTACTTGTTAACTTATTTTATTCACTTTCCACTTTTTATAGACATACTAGTTGATGCACGTTTGTTCTTTATTATTATGATAATAAAAATGTTATCTATAATAGTTTTGAGTTATAAAATGGAAATATTGGTGGAGTTGGGAGCGATTTTTTTTTTGAGAATTGGTAACATGTCGGGAGTGAAAATTGTTAACCACTAACTAATAATCTCGTTTACTGCTTATATGTTATATTCAAATTCAATTTCTATTATATGTATTTCTCTTTAAGATTGTTATTTCTTTTTCATATTTAGAAAGATAAATTTTAATGTTGTTCATATTTGACTTTTAAGTACTCATTCATATTAAATTAAATTACCTCATTTGTTAGAATGTGTCTTTTTCAGAGATTTTCTCGATTTCTTTTGCTCGATGTTGTTGAGGGAGAAGCATTAGTTATCTTTTTTACCTCGAAAGCTAGGAGACTAAAGCAAAATATAATTTCAATAATTCATTGTCTAATTAAAGCTATCAAGGAGGCTCTACTTTGTAAAATACACATGCATTAAGTTATTAAAATCTAATTAAAAGTACAATAATCCAATGTTAATCAAATTTATTAAAAATTACTCATGCAAAAAATTACAAAATTATTGGAGAGACATGCCACATACCTCATTTGTATTGGCGTAATTTCTACTAAAAATTCTATTCAACGGTCTGCAAAAGCATCACCTCTGATTTATACTTGAAATTAAAAAATTACATAATAAGTTCATAAAACAAAATTTTAGCAGTATATTTTCATGTGAGAGATCAAACAATTAAACATCAATTTAAGAATATAATTTGAATGATAGCAAAAAATGAAAAAACTAAATGTAAAGAAATGCTTCAAAGAATATATGATAAGAGTTGTATGCTCTCTAAATCAAATTCAAATGTACAATATTGTCATTAGAAGACAACGTCTAAGAGACTTAATAGGTATAGTGATTTCTTGAAGAGTTAAAAAGTCATTCAATTTTAATGGTGATTTCTTGAAGAGTTAAAAGTCATTCAACTTTAATGGTGATTTCTTGAAGAGTTAAAAAGTCATTTAACTTTAATGGCTTCATACTTATAGAATAATAATTAATTAAATAATAATAATAATATGATAATGATAATAAAAAAATTGACGGGCATTTTCGTAATTCAACTTTAGACTAAGCACCTTCCCACTTATAATATAATAATATGATGATATGATTATTTTCTACAGCAATATGTTTATAACTGTATATTGACTTGTAAATTAATAATTCTTTTATAATTGTCATATGTGTATTTTTCATAATCATTAATGATCAAAATAGTCATTTATGTATAGGGATAGAATTATCTTGGTCCTTTATATATTTCATCTTTATTCAAATAGTCCTTAATGTATACTAAAAGTGTATCATATAGAGGACCAAAATAATTTAATCCTTATATATTAAGGACTATTTTGATCATTTTCTCTATGTTTGATTGTATATATACAATGTGAAATTACATAAATATGTTTCTACTAATTTTCCCAAGGAGTCACAGCACAACGCAAGAAAATAGAACAATAGGTTCATGAATATTGTGAATTTTAAATATATCTTCTTCTTTTTCAGCTAGGAAAAGTTAGCACAACACTATTAATTTTGTTGATCTTGATTGGAGAAGCAGACACAGTGAGTATATTGATTTTCGAAAGTTTTGTGTTCAACCTAACCATTAAAAATTGTTTGAACTAGTATTAGAATATTGACGAGCGAGATTTGTCTATGTATTCCAAATATATGTAAATCACACTAGATACATATATGGTGTGATTCGCATGTATCTAGGATACCAGATACGCAGGTGATATATGAGAGTGGCGAGTGAGATGGGATGGAGGGGAGGGAGAAAAATGAGATTTGCCTATGTATCACACATACATGTGAATCCACTTGGATGCATGTATCTAGAACAAATCACACCTAATTTTGACTCATGCATTTCGAAATACATGTATCTAAACTAAAAAAATATTATAAAATTCATAATATTACAAATTAGCGTGTATCTAATTAGCTCCTAAACTAGTGAAATTTCTATAAGTTATCCTTTTAGTTTGGGAAAATGCATAAGTACCCCCAACATATGCCCGAAATCTCAGAGACGCACTTATACTATACTAAGGTCCTATTATCCCCCGAACTTAATTTATAAATAATTTTCTACCACTTTTCGGCCTACGTGGCACTATCTTCTGGGCCCAGCGCGTGTTGACAATTTTTTCAAGCTATTTGGTTGATAGTGTCACGTAGGCCGAAAAGGAATAGAAAATTATTTATAAAATAAGTTCGAGGGTAATGAGACCTTAGTATAGTATAAGTGTGTCTCTGAAATTTCGGATTTAGGTTGGGGGTACTTGTGCATTTTCCCTTTTAATTTCGCAAAATAATCCTAGTCGTATAAATCTCTCCTCTGCATACCCCAGGCCCAACTACTATGGGCCGTAAAGAACCAGGAAACTCTATTGTGTGCTTCTGGGCTTCCGGCCCATTCCAAATGGCTACACCACTCACCACCAACTACCAACAACCACCCCACCACCGCCATCACCTCTGCCACCGCCCACCACATAAATCCACCACCCCACCCACCCACTATCCAAAAAACCTAATTTTTCCAATACCCAAAACTTGCAAAAGCACAATATCTTCACAATTCCTCAAACACCAATATCCATGGCTACCCCTTCATCTCCCCCACCCCTCCTCCTCCCACCTCCTGAATCAAATCAACCCCAAATCTCCCCAAACCCTCCAATCCCATCACCCCAGAAGAAAACTCAACCTATACCATGGACCCATCAAGAAACTTTCAATTTAATCCAAGCTTATCAGGAAAAATGGTACTCTCTCAAAAAGGGTCAGCTCAAAGCTAGTCAATGGGAAGAAGTCGCCATTACAGTCGCAGCTCGTTGTGGCTTCGATGAGCCGTCGAAATCCGCCACCCAATGCCGTCACAAGATCGAGAAGCTCCGGAAACGTTATCGGGCCGAGAGACTCAAACCCTACCCGAATTCCTGGCAGTATTTTGATCTAATGGACCGTATGGAACGTGGGCCTTTACCAATTGCTGCTCATCCTGTTGCAATGGTGAAATGCCAGAATTCAAATTCTACGTCTGATCAGAGGTATTATGATACTGATAGTGATGAGGTTGATGTTAGTTTTATGGATTTGAGGAAAAATAAGTGTAAAAGCATTAATCATATTGTTCGTGGTGAAATGGGTATGATGGGTGTTAATGTTGTTGCTGAAAATAGAAATGTGAATAGGATGGTGAAAGATCGAAACTTTGACGCTATGAGAGGGATGAGGAATTCAATGAATGAGAAAAGGAAAAGGTATTTCGAGAATGTAGGTATTAATAACGACGATGATGTTGAGGAGGAAGAGGCGGATGAAGAGGAAGACGACGAGGATGGAGAAGGAAGTGTTGGAGGGAGTGAATTAGCTGCAGAGATAAGGGGATTTGCCGAGAGCTTTATGAGAATGGAGAGTAAGAAGATTGAGATGATGAAGGAGACAGAGAGGTTTAGGATGGAAATGGAGAAAAGGAGAATGGAAATGATTCTCGAGACACAGAAGAATCTAATTGATACTATCAATAGTGTCGTTGGATCGCATAAGAAAGTGAAGGTTGCTCATGAATTTTGAACTCGTTTGCAACATTTCTTGGTATGGAAAGAAGTGGTTGATGCTAAAAGAACTCGAGGTTTCATCAAGTTTACACCTTTTTTAAATTTGTTTCCCAGAAAATGGCTTCGATTTTCAAGTGTTAAGCATAGTGGGATGTTCTTATTTATGGGGCATTTTCATTCTTCTAACATTTGTTTCTTAATTATTGTTAGGAATAATTAGCATTTCTGTCACTTGTCTTAGTAGAAATGTAAATTTATTCTGTGCTGGATTTGAGCTAACCAAACAAATTCAGAGTACTCTTGGTTGGTTGTTCAACATCAACAATGCAATAAGATAGATCCTTTTTTCAGTTGTTAACTTATGGCTTCTTCTTTCTTCCTTATTTTCTAATGATTCAGGCTTTTCAATTGGCATCTGCTGTGAAAACTATATACTTGTTTGTATGATCCCACAACCATGATCAAGCTGTAAGTGAAATGTATTTTGTATATATTTTGTAAAAGTTTGGTTCTTGGTACCCTCCTGCTGTTG
The DNA here is from genome assembly GCA_029582725.1 of Solanum chiquidenum. NCBI lineage: Eukaryota > Viridiplantae > Streptophyta > Magnoliopsida > Solanales > Solanaceae > Solanum > Solanum chiquidenum. The sequence continues at coordinate 36,333 of JAJOOS010010785.1, forward strand.
TTAGTGCTTATGTTTTCATAAATGATGTGTTTCTGCTTTCCTTGAGCCGAGAGTCTATTGGAAACAGCCTCTGGTATGTTGTTGTTGGTTCTTGGTACCCTATATCAACATGAATCTAGAACTGTTGCAGGTTCTGAGAATTTGCTTGTTCCTACATTCATTGTTGTTCTTACTGTCAAATCTGCAGGCACTCATTTTCATTTCCTTGATATGGTATAGGTGGTTTCTTTATCTGCTGTTTTGCGTGCAGCTTTCTTGGGAGGATAGTAGTACCCCTTCTTTAACATCTTTGGGTGACGCTTAGATTATGTTCTAAAGTGTAATGACTACGTGATAAACGAAGAATCGTGCGACCTTGTCAAAGTTGAGCAGAATGAAGCATACACCAGATTTTAATGAGTTGGGATTTCACACCATATCCCAATATGTTAAAAAGGCTAGACACCACCTGAATTTGCATTAGTGCACCCTCAGGAAAATAAAATCTGTATAAAGGCATTGCTTTTATACAGAAGTTTTCAAATGTTGGCCATATTATTTTCCAAGGTAGATTTTACATAAAATGGGTTCCAGGTCTAAGAGCTGCTTTATAAGTTTACGAAATCATATGAAGTTATATATATTAAAAAGGCTTGTTTGATGCATTTAGATTCTTCTATTACAAGATTTAGGATCATGAAAAATACAAGTCATCTTAAAGGACATCTACTTTATTGGCCATGATATTAGTTGTTTTAACTTTAAAGGTCTCAGATTTACTATCAACAGGAATGACATTTTTTTGGCTCTGGCTCTGGCTCTGTCATGCTTGAGTCACAACAAGCGATTCCAAGTAGACCATCTTCGTAACAATTAAAAAGAACATCTCAAAATAGACGAAGATCCAATTTCAAGTGCTTTTGAGTGTATTCTTCCAAAGGAGCTGTATGTATGCATGATCAGATCTCATTTCAAGATTTTCATAACGCCAATAAGAACAATTTACAAGAATTGCACAAGCTTGAGGGCGGGGAAGGCAGTCATGAATGATGACTGTATTGACAAATATTGAGTATACACATGCCTCTAATATTTACAAGACTTTCCACAGCCTTTGGCCATAAAAATGATAACTACCCCATTGAATATAAAAAGGGCTATAATACATGGGATGACTACGGGGACAAAATCAAATAGGCCCTCCCTTAGTGAGCAGGTGAAAAGGGGGTTTAAGAAAAATGAGAGGTAATTGAAGGGGGCTAAGAGAAGAGAGAGACCTTGTACACCTACCTCTACATCTGTTCCTACCTTACTGAGGCTCTAGGGCAACAAATACTATACAAAACACAAAATTTGAGCTGATCATCCTCATACGCTCCCAAAATCTTGAAGTTCACCTTCTCATCCCAATGTGATTCCCTCAGGCCCAACGAGCTTTGTCTGAAAAACAAAATGAGCAAGTATCAACAACTTATACCACTATTATGACATGCCGAAAATATAACTAATCAAGAGCCTAAATTATCTCAACCAAGACTATTAAATCAAAATCTTGTAGAAGTCACTAATTTAAACTTGTCTTACTGGGATCTAATAGCAGGTGTATTATAGCAGTTGACGTTAATTTTATTTCTTTTTACCTGTACGCTGTTGTTTCAAAGGCATGCTGAAGGAATGACAAGCTGCGAAGGAGTAACCCTTGATGTTTTGTGTGTACCTCAATCCAGTCTAGATTCACTGGGTCTAGCTAACAAACCTCTATTCTCTGCTTGCAGAACCTGAGCCTGATCTGGATGTTGCAACAGTTGCCGCTGCTGTTGTTGCTGGTGTGACTGGGGCTGGGTCACTAGCGAGGAAGGATGCAACTCCGAAGACTTTTGCTTCCATTGAACACTAGCATCACGCCCAATAGGAGACAACTTACCAGAAGATTGCATTTGGCTTACTCCTTGGTTGACTTCTGGCCCTGTCTCGCTGGCAGCAGAATTTATTGGGGGGGTTCCAATTGAATCTAATGACGGAACTGCAACCTTCATTTGAGTAGCACCGGCAGCAGATACCTCTGTAGCATTAGTTAAATTGTTGGAGCCCTGCAGAAACGTTTTACCTATCTGTGAAGTGTTGCAAATATTGCGCTGTTCACTTTGAGGTTCACCAGCTTGCAACTTGTTTGGCGGTTCAGAATTCAGTGAACGTTTCCGTTGCAGAACCCCTTGAAGAGCTGCTTGACTTTGAGGAGTCAACTTTGGCCGCAATTGCACCTGTTGCTGTGGATGCATCAACATTCGGTGGTTGGAAGAACCTACAACTGAGGTTGGAACAGATTGGTGGGGCAAATTAGGACCCAATACACTCGATGAGGCAATACCTTGATTGGTACTGTCAGAATTAGGGGGAATTTGCTGCTTTTTGGATAGAGGCACTTGGCCAGAATTTATCTTAGAGTGGGGATGCTGCGGCTGACTCACCTTTTGCTTTGCAGGCTGGGCCAGGATTCCCTGACCTTGCAACAACTGTGTGGCTTGCTCACCTTTCTCTGCAGATTGATTCACTTGATCTGTAGGAAGGCCATCCGATAAAGAAGGATCAATCTGCATGTTGTGTTGTATCATCGATTTCCCTCTCCCCACGCCCTTCAAAATTTTAGCTTGTTTTTGAGATTCTGACTGCTGGCGCTGTGGAGGATGGAGTCTGCTAGCATTTTGAAGATGCTGCTGCCCTATCTGATGTGGCCTTGGCTTGCTCATTTGAGTAATTAAACTACTACCCCCAGTTTGTGCACTTCGGCCAAGCCCATGGGCAGGAAATGGATGTTTCAGTTGATGCTGTGGCATTGGAGACATTGAGGAAGGGGATGTCAAAGGAGAAAGTGACACTGGTGGTGAAGAAGTCTGTGAAGTGATCTGAGGACTATTCTGCAATGAGGATGGTATAGGAAGATGGGGCTGCGTATGTGAGAGTTGTTGATGTTGCTGTTGTAAAAGCCGCTGCTGCAGGTGCCTCTCTCTAGCTAAACGAATCGCATAAGCTTGATGCTGTGGGCTGGTGGCATGACTGGCCCCTTGAAGATGAGGATGCCGAGGGCTATGCACAAGAGGCTGCTGTGAAGATAAAAGATGTGGTTGCTGATGATGAAGTGGGTGTGAAGAAACAGGTGAGGAGGCAGTCTGGTTAGGGAAAGAGGAACTTGACCCACCAAAAGGAGGGACTCCTTGACTGCTTCCTTGAGAGACCTTTATCTGAAGCTCAGGAAGAATCATTTGCTTCTGAGCTTCCTGATTCGGTGAGGGCTGCAAGAGCAAGATACATATACTGTCATTGAACTCAAAATACTGAGGAGGTGAGAGTTGAAGTATACAAGCAAGGAATGCATCACACTGCAGTTCCGAAAGTCAGTTATATGAACTACACCATAAAAAGAGCCAAAATGCAGAAAATTCATGTAAGCAACAATATGAAAATCATAGAAGAGCAAAGTACGTCAGCGGACACTAAAACTACAAGTCTTCAGTATATAAAGGTGGATCTGCTCCCCAATGGATGTCATGAAATCTTAAATTCTCAATGGAAATCATCCAAAGCGGACTGTTTTCACCTTCTCCATACACTGACGTGGCAACAGTTGTGTTTTTTAACGCACAGCCTACCCCTCCTTTGTTCTTCCCAAGGATACCCCCAAGAAGAACACTTTTTTGATGGGCATTAGTTTGTCATTAGTAAATGAACCTGATCAACAACCAATTCATATTGGAAGACATTCTTTTCACATTGAAATGTTCAGGCTGGTCTAGTTGAACTTCTTAGATTCACATGTTCTTCAACATGAGATGCAATTGACCCAGCTATCCTGATTCAAGAGTGCATTGACCAGCTGAAACCATGAGTCACATGGAACACTGGTATACTTGCTAGTTAAATAAGCAGCTCAAAGAGCACACTGAATGCACAGAAGTATTGCCTTTTAAATTATAAAAAATATCTACCAACGTAACAAATCCTGTCAAAGAAACTCATTTCAGAACTTATTCAGGGAGATGCCTAAAGTCAGGGTTCACTTGTTAAGAGAGTAAAGTGAAACTAAACGTTAGCTAGTGAAATTTCTTGCAGAAAGGAGACAGTCTCTTCACCTACCATTTCATGAAGAAGTTTTACAAGCTCAAAGTTGTCATATATGAATGAGTTAATAACTGCACTAACTAGAAGCAGAAAAATAAAAACCACTATTGCTTACTAATGGTCCAACAACACAGATGTTAACCACAAGAAAAGAGCAATTTGTATCCAGAAGACAGAAGTAACTTACCCGTATCATGTGCAAAACATCACGAGGTCTCGACATTGAATTCCCCTGATTCGAGTTCACTCCAGATTGCATATTTACAGTGCTTGGCATTGTTGTCGTACCAGAAGAAAGCATAGATGATGATGCTATTCCCGGAAACCCAGGCCTTGCCATTGCCATACCTCTATTAAGCCCAGACAATGCTCCCATGCTGTTGCCACTGGGATGTGTACGAGCACCACCACTGTCACTGGCTGCAAGGGCTCCAGGAGCAGATTTATTGGACTGCATATTTCCACTTGATAACATTTGATTATATTGCTGGGATCTCTGCTGCTCATCAACTGGAAAAGATACAGCTCTCGGAACAGCATATCTACCACCCCGGAAGCATGATTACCCATATCAGCACTTGATGAGGAAATCCCAGGAGCCATTACATAGTTTTAAGCTTAAACATTCATTACCTGACAGATGCATTTAGTGGACTTGTTGATGAAGGAAAATTGCTTCCGAGAATAATATTGGTGGATGCTTGCACTCCAGAATTTGCACCAGATGCAGGAAGCACTGATCCTCCACCCTGACTCGAGATAGATAATCCACCTGAGTATGAACCTTCGAATCCAGCAGGAAGAAAGTCTGGACTAGATGGAGCCCGTGGAGGTTCCTCACACAGATCCAGAGGCCTTCAGTGGACCAGAAGGAAGACAAAACATAAAGAGTTAAAATCAAAGCTACGGCTAGGCATATTGGGAAAAGGTCAACCTCAGACATGTACTCGAGATAAACTTACGTAAGAAAAGATCCTCCATTCAGATTACTCGGACAAAGTTGGGAAAGCGCATGCATATGAGAATCGTGTGGTTGCTGAATTTGTTTTAGATCATAGTTTTCACCCTTCATCAAAAAATAACTAAACATTATAGCCACTTGAAACACAAGTATATAAAGCAAACATAAAGAGAACAAGAGGTTTACTGATCGTCCATACACTAAAGATATTTGAAAAAAATGAATCCAGCATTCTATTCTCCTCAAATGGTAAATATTTATCTTGTGTAACTATACCCAATTCCCCAGAACAAAACAGGATAAGCGAAACTGGTAGAGAATAATCCACAATCATAATTCCCAAAAAAAAAATCCACAATCATACTATGTCGATTTCTTTGCAACAATTTTGATATTTTCTTAATAAGTTTGAAAACTAAACATGACATATCTACCAAGGTTCGAAACCCAGCGAAAGCGACACTAGTTGAAGTCTTCCCATCTACTTAAGCCTCAGCACACACACTTAGCCCGTACCTATGCATGCGAGTAGTAGCAAGTAGCTGATGGGTACACAGTTACACACAAATTGGCTCAGACACCATCATTATTGGAAAAATTCACGTCTTTGTCAGAATGTAAAATTTTCCAGCACTTGACAGATTGATCAACCAAAACCCCAGCAGCAGGGGTACAAACAAAGGGAAGAAAAAATAGATATTTCACATTTCTAAAAACTTAGGTCTGTGTATTCATTCCACGTGATAAGGCAGAATTACTCATCTCTTAAACCTGATCAGGTAAAATGTTTGATCAATTGAAGTGACTCTGCACTATGAATACTATTACCAAATGATTTAATCCACTGACTCACTCAGTATGTCCAACCTTCATCTCAAATTAAATATCAACAGTTCTTTAAGGTTCAAAATAATAAACTTAGGCAGTCATACCAAATATTATATGAAGAGCAGACAAAGTGATTGATATCTGTTTTCTGCTTATCAGTTCTCTTTTTAATTCAAATATTCAGTTGCCAAAACAAATGTTTCTGTTTGATTCGGATCAGATAGTTCTTTGGGTGAGCAACCAAACCCGAAAAATTCAACATTCAACTCAACAACTTGTAAACATATATCAAACCCAGATGAGGAGTAACTTCTACAGCAAAGTGAGACTACACATGCACTGATCCGTAGACAAATATCATGATGATTAGATAACTATAGAAGTTTCTCCAATTATGATTTATTTTAAGTATAGCCATATCTGGACTATTTTGTAGGATAGATTTCACTTGGACATAAAGATGACCAAATCAGTTTAAGACATTATGTATGTAAAGTGATTTCCTTTACGCACTTCTATACAAAATGTCAAACTGGAAAGCATCACATCATGACTTAATTTCAATCATCGTAGTCAAAGGTTTTAAAAACCCGTGACAGCATCTAGAATAACAGTAAAGACCTTATGGGAAGTAATGTTCGGACAACTTTCTGAGTCTTTTAGAAGAAATGTTGAGACAAATAAATGTCCAAAAATAGCTGTAGTTTATTTTCTGAAGATTTGGAAGTACTTTATGAGTAGAAGAAGAGTTCTTCTTTAGGGAAAAACCGCAAAAATAACTTCTTCGATTTCAAAAAACTATTTGCAAAAGAGTTCTTACAAAAACTGAAAAAAACTCGTTTCCGGAGAACCTGCTTGAAAGATTTTTATTTATTTATTTTTTTAAAAAAGGAACTCTACAGACAAGGGCCACCTTTGACTCCAGAGTTTGTAATTAAAAGTTCTAAAACTTGTGACACATCTAGATTATTCTTATTTTGTGAATATGCCAAAGTTCCAAAGATATTTGGTGCTTCTTTTTCTGTAGCACAACAACAATTCATCGAAGTCTGCACCCAAGGCAGGAGTTTACATGCTATATGAAAGACACCATGCCTTCTCCTTGATTGATGAGCAGACTTTTAGTAAAACAATTGAAAGCGTATAAAATAACAAGTTTTCAAGGATAAATATCCCAAGTACCTTCAGAATGGATATACAATTGTAGGTTAATTTGCATGTTATGAATCTTAGGTCACTTTGCATGTTATAAAATCCTATGCAAGTTCTCAAGACCAAAGTCAATTGTGCTAACACCTCTTTTTTTTTAGTTTCCAAAGAGATTAAACAATTCAACCTTCATAACAAAAATTAAACTAGGAGCTCAACTTACTAGACTTCTGAAAGGACAGCAGATCATATTGTACATATTTTGGACATTAAAGGACCAAGACTATGGCAGAGAATTGACTAAAATATAACATATCACCTTTTGTAACCCTATGATGCCGAGCAATGGTTGCTAAAAAAGCGAAACTGGCAGACTAGGAGTGTTAACATACCCAACACGACCAAGCAACAAAAAATTTATGCATAAATATTAGTGAAGAGCATACCTGAGTCTTCCGTAAAAGATATTTTTTTCCAATCAAGATGATCTTCTCAAAATGAGATTTGAGTGTGTCCTCTTCCATTGGTCCCTGCAAACGCTGAAACAGCTGTCTGGCACTTCCCTGCAGATGTTGATTAAATTATACTGATTTACGTGATAAAAAACTTGAGCTCAAAGAAACAATGGAAGCTAACGAAAGTTGAACCTTCGGAATGCCCGGTAATGTTGAAGGATATGGTTGAGAAGATCCTGAATCTTCAGCACTATCAGCGCCATCACCAGTAGTTCTGTCCATAAGTACTTTATGGCGTTCCTTGCATTCATTCGGCTTGCGATATATACACTGCATGTATTGAACATGAATGGTTAAAAGCAGTCAAAAGGGCAATAAAAAGCTACTATAAAAAGAAAGATTAACACAATACAGAGCATTAAACTGGGATAAAAGCGAATTTTGTGAGAGGTCTAGCTAAAAGATGGAATGGAAACGCATAACTACCCCTCACCTTGAATTGCAAGGTACTGTTGATGGCATCGCTTACAAGCTCCCAGTTTGGACCCATGTCGTGCACGAGGACAACAAGTGCCTAATTTGAAGTCAATTCCATTTAAACGCAGGCTAGCCAAAAGAACTATGGTGGAGAAGATGCAAAAGAAGGTCCATATTGTATGGCATAAGAAACCAACCTGTTCCTCAAATAGTGACCATGGACTTCCTGAACCTGCCTGTCCAGCAGTCATCTGTATGAGATTATAGAAGATCAAATTTTGTCTTTTAGATATGATAAAATTCATTTTTTTTGATAAGCTAAAACATCAAACTAGCATTCATTCAAACAAAAAGGTGAAGTAAACAAAGGAAAGAGATTCTAGCTGAGATAAATTTAAGTACCTTCAAAGTTTTGGCTTTCCTATTCCTGTCCCTTCCACTAAGCATCCTCATGAGTTTATTTGGGTTCGACATGTTACTCATCTGGGAAGCAGCTGGAGATGGAATAGATCCACCAATAGGGGCATTATTCTCAAAAGAATTTTCAAATGATTGCCTCAGCATCTTTGGCTTCTTTGCGATATGTTGACCAAATAAACCTTCAAAAAAAAAAAGGCATCCCTTAATATGACAAGAAACACTCATCTCGAGCTCTAAAGCCAATGCAAGTTAAAATAAGCTATACCGCTGCTACCGTTTGATTCAAGTTGATGGCTCTCGAATCTCTTTCTGGAATGATCCTTCTGAAACCAAACAATTCATGATGAATTCAACAAGTAAAACATTAAAAGCTATGTTGCACAGATCCTCTAAAAGAAGCCACTATACCAGTGTGGATCCTTTTAAAATGCATTATTTTTGGAGGATTCGATATGGGTGTGGAAGCATGGCGGCATTTATGGAGGATCCAAATAACATGGATTGAATGTTATATCAAATACATATAGACCATCAAGTAAATACACTAAAACGGAATCTGGTTAACTTATGAATAACTTCTGATCAATATGAATGACTAGAAATCATATGGTATGGCCCTCCAACAAGGCTTCCATGGTAAAACAGAGAATAAAACCAATATTCAGAGATATCAATGCAACTGGTGTATAAAATATATGTTCCCCAGCCATTTGCAAAGGCCTACGGCTAACCTTGCTTTGTCTGGAGAATCCAGGTATGATTATGCAAGACAATAGCTCATTCTAACTCCTTAAGATAAATGTAAAAATAAAAACTAATCAGGAAAAGATAAAATGTGGCACAAATGTCATTAAACTACAATGATCCTCCCAAAACCCTAAAAGAGGAATACGAAAACGCATAGTGATACATCTATACCACGACAGATTAGGGAAAAAAAGGTAGTTAGTTCAAAGTTGCTCAGAAACTTAGGAAAAAGAGAACAAGATTGAAAAAGTGATGCCAAAAAGGTTAAGCAATAATTTACAATATTAACAGAAAAAAACTGCAGAAAGGAAGAACAGGATCGGAGCACTACGTCAAAAGAAAAAGACTCAATTACTATCTTATTTTTAGACTGCTATTGGTAGATTATTTGCTAATGGAAGTCTGACTAGCAAATTTAATATCATCACATTTCAGCACATTACTGAGCCACAATGTGGAAAAGGGAAAGAAAATCACCTGGTTGATTTGATAATTTGTGTCAACCTGCCATCGCTGCCCATATGAAGAACCCTGCACCAAAGAGAATGCAAACAAAAGCTCAGTCTTAGAAAGGTGCAGATTGCTATAATTCAAATTCCTTAATTTATCTTCAGAAACATAGCAACATGTCAAGTACCAGAAGCTTTGCTTTTTTCTTCTTTTTAGGTTTTGATACTTCAGCAGAGTCAAATAGTAGGTGTTTTTCATAGTCACCCACGGATTCAACTTCCAAGCTATTCATATGTGATCCACCTTGCAATGTACTCTGATCATCCTGAAATGAACCAGTATCACCACTTGAAGCATCTGTTTTGATTGGCAACTGAACACATCCAGCTGTTGTTGTACCGAAGGGACTAACGACTCTCTGCCTAGAAGCAGTACGCACACGCTTGGTTGGAATAGACACATTCAGAGTGCTAGCTGGCCGTTTCCCCAGCAGAACAGATTGATGACTGCCAACTCTATTTTCCATGCACTGTGTAAATTGTATACCAGCACCAACGTCATATGGTCTGCCACTGTAACCCTTCAGGAGGATCTTCCGTGTCTTCTGGGGAAATCTTGACGATTTGTTACCTTCTAAGGCAACTGAACGATCATATGCACTTGTTTCTCCTTCATCCACTTCATATGCACAATCTTAAGATCCAAAGTATGCATACACAAACAGATTGGTCAAGAGATGCGATCAACTAGAACAAGCAGGAGACAACCACCAAAAATACAAAACCTAAAAATAAAGAAAGGCACCTGTAATTGCATCACATGCAGAGGTCTCCACCTCCTCTTGCATACCATTACCTGTCTTCTGGAATTTCAAAGAATACACCAGCATCAACAAGTGTGATAAAACATATAAGCATACAGCTACAGCAAGCATAATCCTTTGAAGGGTACAAGATTGGATCGTAAACACCACCATAACAAGATAAAAACATAAAAGCATAAAGCTAAAGCTAGCATATCCTTTCAATTTTATTTCTTAACAGTTTACAGTTGCTGGAATGGTGATGCTTGTATTGATGAGTATTGCCACACTAACTCATTCATGTAAGATGTTGCAACCCCAGAGTAGCAGTCTCAAAAACAGATATTACAACCAGAATAACAAACGCACATTCAATGCATGCAGTGGACAAAGCTTACCAAGTTTGGGCCTTGAGAACTAAACACATATTGCCAATGTTCAAGAAGTACATGCAAAATTAAATGTCTAAGATGCTGAAGCTTTTGCAATTCATCAGAAAGTCAACTGGAAGAAAGAAAGGCAGCCACAAACTACCTTTCTCACAATTGATAGCCTAAGTGCAGAAAAACCAACCATCAAAGCTGGCTGGATTAAGCTGATCTCATCTTTTTTTGTTTTCCCTTTGATAATCCTGACCTTTTTTGTTTTTTGATCAGGTAAACACTTACATTAATCAAAAGGCAAAAAGCGGCCGTATACAATAAGTATACCAAAAAGTAAACGTCATACAAAATGATATGGTTCTTTACGAAAGACACTCAATCTTCTATACATCCCGGAACTACATGGGTGCACCAAAAATAAATGAGGAATCAGAGGCTACACCTCAACTGCCCAAAACTCATTTCTACCCCTTTGAAAGCCCTCCTATTTCTCTCTCTCCAGATGATCCATATCAACGCCAAAGGGACACAGGTCCTTCCAGCTATCCAATCAAACAACAGGTCCTTCACAAATCTAGGCATCACCCAAAAAATACCAAACCAGCTAAATATATCCCACCACAATCTTAAGGCCAGGCTGCAATGTAGTAAAATATGATCTACATCCTCACCCGCCACATTGCATAAGTAACACCAACTGATGCGCACAACCTTTCTTTTCCTAAGGTATTCGGTCGTCAAGATTAACCCTCTAGCAGCTCACCATATAAAAAAAAGATGAGGTAGATTCCTTAAGAAATATCAAAAGGATTTAAACCAAGATTTTGACCACAAACCTAAAAGACAATAAAAGTAAACTAGGAGTATTTTTTTTTATTTGCTACATGGCAAACAAGGAATAGTTATTTTCTTGAAACATACCACCAGAGCAAGAGATCGCATTTCCTCCTGTTGATGCTATTAGCCTATTACCAGTACAAGGTACTTCACAATGCATATTTTTCACACACCGTGGTGTGGTGTAATGCCGACACTAAATTATCAAAAACTAACTTTATCCAAAGCTATTATATTAACTTCCTTCAAATGAGAAGTATACACAGTAAATGCAAGACCACAAAAAGAGCCAACTCAAGAATACAGATCTAACTTGGGTTCCCTTACTCCAAAGACCGATTTTTCCCCAATACATAAACTATCTTATTCAGCAAACCTCATTTCATTAGTCAACCGTTCCCTTTTAAGAAGTGTGGCACATCAAAAGATCAAAGAAAGCAAGTATATTACATTTTCTCCCTCTGTCCCCTTCTGTCCACTCATTACTTTAGGTATGGGCATATAGAAAAGCTCGTCCTTAAAGATGGTTATCAAACAACACTAAAAATGGAGGATGACTCCATCCAATACCAATTATGGCCACCTAGAATACCCAAGCGACGTTCTTACAACAAAATGTGTATGAGTTCAGCTGATTTCCCTTCCTGAAAATGCCTTGAATAAAATAAAGTTGGATAACTGATGTGATACGCTCATACATATATATACGCAACGGTTAACCCACTGTTATGGTTGGAAAGCATAAGTTGCTAGTCAACTACTCAGAAGATGTAAAGGTATAGCTGGCAAAATTATTATGGTCTATATGCTTGCCTCACAAAGTTGAACATGAGATTCGATAGATTTTCCGTAAGCATCCACTGCTCCAAGCAGAACAGGATAGAAGAGGTTCTCCTGCATGAAAGATTGTGAAGATCAATTAGAAGGATAAGCTAATAAAACAAAGAGCGATAAGTACAACCCCAAGAAGGAATGGATTGAAGCCTCAGAAAAATGTTCAAAATATTTTCATGTCACGACAAAACAAGAGTTAAAGAGATAAGTAGAGCACAATAAGATAGGGCAGATTCAAGATTAACATGTAAACACGTTCAAACCTCTGTCAAATGGTCCTCCAGAGATGTGTCCATATTTCCCCAGTCACATATCCTGTCTGGAGTCAATGGAGCCTCAGCTTGATTTTTTGGAACATCTGAGTCATTGTACTTCAGAAATCTTATGGCATATTCCCTAATGGCATTAGTGTAATCCTTTTTAGGTCTTGCAAGCTCCATTTTTTGGCTTTTTACCTGCCACAAAATATAAAATCAGTATAACAATGACCAAATGTATCCCCCTTCCATCTCTTCAACTGGAAAAACAAAACACAAAGGAACTTCTAGAAGTTCAACATTCACTCTGATTTTTGGTTTGGACAAGATGAAAAACTAAGAGTGTAGCCTCAAAGATCGTTTTCCTAACATCTTTACATTGGCTCAATACCAACAGAAGACTGTTGCTGAAATGTGGACACAACAAGGCTGGGATCTGATCCTCAGATTTCATCTGAATGACTGGGAAATTCCCAGAATACTTGAATTGTTTAAGGTTCTGGAGAATTTTCAAGGTATACAAACAGGCGAGGATTATTTATGGTGGCAGGGGCACAACAAAGGTGGTTACAAGGTGAAAGAAGGATACAAACAGATAAGTCCTGGTGGCATTCAAGACTTCAAATGGCCTTGGAAGCAAATCTGGAGGATCAAAGTGCCACACAAAGTGGCATGCTTTACATGGCTACTAGCCAATGAAGCAGTTTTGACATTGGATAATGTGGCCAAGAGAGGAATCTCTCTATGCAACAGATGTTCCTTATGTGGTAAGGCTAATGAGACAGTGAGACATCTCTTCTTACATTGCAACTTTACTGAGCAGATGTGGCAGATTTTCCTTAATCTCAGAGGCATATCTTGGTGTATGCCTAGCAAGATTGATGAGACTCTATTCAGTTGGGAGATGACTGGAGTTGGGGCTACAAACAGAGAAAGAT
>JAJOOS010010786.1:0-37156 GCA_029582725.1 Solanum chiquidenum
TATTTTATTTCTCTTTCTTTATATTACCAAAAATCTTGTAATGACATTTTATCTAAGCAAATTTCAATCATATCCAATGAACTCTATATTAGTATTGTTGCATTCTGATCATTTACTTGGTCACCTTTTTTTAGTAATTAAGAACGATAATTGATGCCAACAACATTATAGAACCTATTATAAGATATCATACATCCAATTTCCTAAATATAAAAGATTGCTTCTAGCATTTCAATTGTCTTATAAACACCAGAATGCTTATAGATATATAGTTAGAAAATTGATTAGCAAATATAACCAACTCCAAAACTTGTAATAGAAAACTTTATATTATTGGACGATAATGATACTTCGCAAAAATTGAAATTTTTGATCAATGGAGGAACAATATCGTCATTTTTGTTCAATAAGGTACCAAAGTGGATGAATAGAAAATTTTATATGGTGACGGTGTGATTCTTATATATATTATATAGGGAAAATTATGCGGTTAAGCAAATTTATACTACTTAATTACTCATCATAGCTATAGTTTGCTATAATTATCACTCACGACTAACATTATACATTAATTACGGGGGTTGACTTCGAGTTTGTATAATTAGCCACGTTTGTATATGTATAATTCGCCAGAATATACAAATACATATGTATAATATACAATTATCTAACCTATATACATATACAATTCACCTCTCTCCCACTCTCTGCCCTCTCTCGCTCGCCTCTCTACTCCCTCTCCCAATCTCGCTCGCCTCTCTCCTCCCTCTCCCAATCTCGCTTGCCATATATACAAATGCATATGTATAATATACAATTATCTAACCTATATACATATATAATTTACCTCTCTCCTCCCTCTCCCAATCTCGCTCTCCTCTCTCCTCCCTCTCCCAATCTCGCTTGCCGTATATACAAATACATATGTATAATATACAATTATCTAACATATATACATATACAATTCACCTTTCTCCCACTCTTTGCCCCCTCTCTCTCGCCTCTCTCCTCTCTCTCCTCCATATAACATGTAGCTACGAATTATAATTATCAAACTATAGCTATGAAGAGTAATTGAGTTATTTTTGAGTGATTATATGTGAAAGTTTCCCTTTAATAATTAGAGCCCTTGGCTCAGTGGTAACGAGCATGCCTTTGCCTTCAATGCCAGAGGTTAGAGGTTTGATTCTTGGTTCCTTTAAAGTGTTTTTGACGTCATATTTAAATCAATTTCAAAGAGTCTTTTGTGGGTCTTTCAGTAATTTCATTTTAATTCTTTTACCTGTTTTTTGTGGGTCCTTTAGTAACTTTCTTTTTGAATTCTTTTACTTGTCTCTAGCACTATTTAATTATTTTACACAGGTAAGTATTTTAAAAAAATTATAAATAACATTCATTTTGTGATAAACTAAAAAAGAAAGTAACATAAATTATAATCGAATGAATACTCATTAATTATTAAATTTAATTGAAACTTTAGTTTAGATATTTATTTATATTAAATATATAATAATATTTTAAGAGGTATCTACCAAAAAAATAGAGAGAAAAAAATATGTGCAATTATATATATATCACTGTATTTTTCATTCTCTCCTAATTAGTAGGATAATGGGAGATTTGAATTGACTTACATTATAATTATTTTTTTGAATTATAGGTAAATTTCTTTCATGATTTAATAAGTGAATCAAGAGAACTAACTAAGATTTGAATTTTTTTTATTATGATTTTCGCTCATTCTCTATCGAAACACAAGAAAGTTAACATCCATTAAAGTTAAATAACAAAATCAAAGATTGAAAATAACTTTATATTCAAGTAAAAATCGATAAATTAGTGTTAATTTTTCTTGAATATGCAATACGTGTTCACTAAAAAACTTGACTCGTTCATTTTTAAACTATTATCTCAATTTATAAAATCTGTCATGCATTTTTATAACTAAACGCAACTCAAATTGAAGATTTTTTTTTTAAAAAAAATTGAGATCTTAAATTGAAGATAAAAAATTAGACAAATTGTATTTGATGAAAAACAAATTATTTATGTTGTTTAAGATAAAATCACTAGGTTGAGCAAGATGAATGTGAATCCACTCACTAAAATTTTGCACACCCTTTGTAAAATTTCAGGATTTTGGCCTGAAGTTGACATAATAAAAATAAATTTACATTCTCCCACTAGAAGCTGTAGCTGACATGTGAAATTCCCATTTATTTCTACCAACTATGGAATCAAAATGAGAAGACGTACAATTGATATTTTGAATATAAATTTTTTTGATTTCTTTTATGAAATAAGAACAAACCGCACAAGGTTGGCTTCTTTCTACATGAATGGACTTAAATGATCTGGTGAGTTCTGCTTTCTCTTTAACAAATGCAGCACTTCCGCTCTCTCTGTGTCACATATGTTGAAGAAGCTGAATAGCTAAAAGGTGAAATATATTCCAAGGCATATTAGTTTAAAGTTCGTCAATGCAATAGATAATTTTATTTCCTTTACCACCGTTCTTCATAGTTAAATAGTCTTTAATTGATTTTTGGCTTGGCAAAGAGGGCAAAGTGCAAAGCACATCCAATAATTGTTCTAAGATGGGCCATTCAAACTACGACAGCTAGCATTGCAAGATGCAACATGACAGCACTTATAGAGTTGAACGAGCTATTCAATTAACATATAAACGTGTTCTCTTCAGATCAACAAGTAATAGAATCATAACATTGCACGGAAGTGATAATGTTAGTTAAAAGCACAAATAACCATTCATTGAACTGCAAGAGTATATGACTAATACCAACACCTTTTTCATGTTGTAATAATAAACCACAAATAATTACGCTGGTAGCTTAAAGAAATGGCAAGCTCACTGTGTAGCTTTGACATCAACATCAGAATCAAGAGGTTTTTTATCACCTGTAGGTAAATTCAAAGCATCAGGTTTCTCATCATCTCCAGTCTACTACAAACAATAATTTGACAGCTCCAATTGAACCAGAAATTGCAGACCATGCTCTCTAGAAAGACAAGTTGCAATGAAAAGGGGTTTGACTTTTTCAGGTATAACATAATTAATGTGAAAGAAAACTCATGTCCTACTAGAGAATATATGAATGGGATTCTCTGAGTCCGGCCTTGCCGACCTTAGTTATTACTTGCTAAGTGCTATTTAACAGTAATTGTTGTGTGGCTGCTGGTATACATCAATTGCATATATGTCCAGCTAGGTCCGCTTGGGGTCAAGTATGTTGGGGCGTGACAAACTCAAACTAAGGGCATCTATTAGCTCCAATAAGAAGTGAGAAAAAAAGTGAAACGAGATAGAAGATTGTAGAGTGCATGTAACTAGGGGTGATTGAAGAAATTCTACAAGAAGAATGATGTCGATTTAGTAAGTCTTTGATGAGCGAAAGATCATGATCACTTGCCTTAAATACTTATTACTAATTGGCATTTTGATTAGGGACTCCCATTTGAATTTGAACTTGGTCGAATTGGATGAGTGATGTTTGAAAATGTCAACAACAGCTTATTTATCTTCGAAGTACCTAGGTAGCTTAGTTACAAGAGGAAACTGTTCTCAGCCTACCCGCCATTATAGAGTGTTCTCCTACTCCGATCAGCGAAATCAAAGAGCATGTGATTGAAGATGTAGTATTGAGTCATGCAAACATGCTCCTTGATTCTCATGTCAACAATTTGGAAAGAAATTAAACAAAGGCTTATGATGGAACACAGAGCTAACACAGCCTACTTTATAAACACCATGTAAACATAGTTTTTGCCTTTTACATCGCAAACTTAACTCAACTATTAATACAGGGATGCTCTTAAACGTTAAGCAGCCAACATCATGTTGCTATATAAAATGAAGACCCCAAAATGAATCTTTATCATTCTCTCATTAAACAATATGGAAAAAAAGCATGATATTGGTTGGATTAGCATTTTTTTATTTTTAACAATACGGAAACAAAGCATGATATTGGTTGGAAAGGCAATAAAACAAAAAAATTAACAAGAACTTAATGCACAGTATGGGTAACTGATTAGCACATATATGTAAGCAATGCAGGTAACAAAGGAAGAATATATTAGAAGGTTTACCTTGTTTCTTAAGCCTGCAAAATCTCACTTCTATCTTTTTATTTATTCCTCGCCATACCAAAGCTTGAAAGGTCTTTGAAGCATTGGAATCATCAGAATCCGTGGCTAGAAAGGTGATATAACACCATATACCAGCAGCAGGTGACGTGTTCACAGTTACGATTTCCACAAATTTGTAATTTGTATTCTAACGCAAGGAAGCCAAATATCAATTACACAAAATACTTAGTTTTAAAAACCGGAAAAGAACGTGGCAGGTAATAAGCACCCAACTTACATGCTCTGAATTGAAATGTTCAATGGCTTTGTGGGAGAGTTGAAGAAATAATGGGTCCTTCTCCTCACCCCGTTGTGTCATAAAAGAAGCACAAATACGTTTACCCAATTCCAAATCTAGAGTGATATCAAAACCCTATTGCATTGCACACCAACAAAAAAAGGACAAATCAAAAGAAACAGACAAGAAGAATAAGAAAATACTACTCCAAATTGTTATTCTTCCCATCTGTCGATACGCTGGCCGGACACAACCATTATTATATATATACACGACGTACCTCGCTCTCCCGGATCTGCCTGTAGTACTCTTTCTGATGTCGGACACTCACCCTGCCGCCATCTGCATATCTAATCTCATCATCATCAGAATCGTAGTATTCTTCTCCATCCTTACCAATGAAAGTTTTAATAACATACTGAAATGGCTTTTCTACTCCATGACCTTCCGTCGCTAAACACTCCTGTTCCAGTTTTCGCTTCCCCGCACGAGGATGAACCTCCGCCATGGCAATATCACACTGCTGAATGAAAAATTGCAGTAACGGTAACCCTAGACAAACGCTTTCCCCAATCTCTAGATATTGTGGCGTTTGGCTCGTGAATGCCCAATGCTAAATAAAGGACCCGTTGAGAAAAACACGGCAAAAAGTGTTTCGCCACGTAATTTGTTGTTTTTTTTTATTAATATTTTTAGAACTTATAAATATAAATTAATATTTTTTCAAAAAGATTATTTTCTCAAAACAATATGGTGAAATTTCATTCAATAATGACGTGTTAAAAATATTTAAAAAATCTATGATCAAACACTATAAAAGTTTGACTTTTGAAAATAATAGAGTTAATGAATCAACTATTATTAATTACTAGTATATGTGCCCGCGCGTTGCGCGATTAATTGATAAATATAATTTTAAATACATGTTCACTTAAACGATCATGGTAAATTTTAAATTCTAACTTATCTTTTTAAACTATAACTTAAAAAACATTTTTTTTTATTATGTTTGAAATTGTAACGTATCTTTTAAATATGTAACTTTTGAAAATTATTCCTTCAAAATATGTGATTTTTTATAACTCTTTTGTTCATTTCCTTCAATATTCTCTCATCAACATTACTCGTCTTAATATTAGTATCAATGTTTATAAATTTCAAATCATAGACATAGAGTTACCACTATAAATTTTCAAAAAGTGCTCCTATAATATCACTTCAGATAGTATTTTAGGAAAAAAGATTAGTATATCCACTTTCAATTAAAAATATTATATCATTAAGGCAATATCTTATTGGAGTCGTAGAAAATACAATCATATTCTATTATTTAATCGTAGCTAATTACCTTAAAAATGAACTCAGAACATTCATATGATTCCTGTGGAAAAAACAACACAAAACTTAACCCATTATCTAAAATTATGAGAATGCCTCGTAAATTATGACAACACAAAACCTAACCCATTACCTTAAAAATGAACTCAGAACATTCACTACATGGAGAATATTATATTTTTATTTTCAAAATAATTTTTATGGAATCAAATTTATGGATATAATCATGGTTATTAAGCTTTATCCACAATCATGGGTCTAAACATCATTTTTTAGACTTTTATGTGACTTTGACGGTTAATTTATCTATAGTTCCTCGAATTTATTAATGTTATGTATAAGCAACATATGATGTTGTTTAATTAAGCAATGAAACATAATAATCACATTAGATAAATAAAAGTAATGATTCAAAATATATATCCTTAGATCTCAAATACTGATACAGAATAGAAATGAACAAACACAAAACTAAACCCCACCCCCCAAAAAAAAAGCTGAAACAAAATGTATATATAAAAAAGGTTTGACAAATGATACCTTATTAGAATTGAGTAAGGATAAGAAAAATCAGTGTGAAACAAAGAACTGATAAATTCAATACTTATTGACGTTAACCCATCAAATCTTTGGGATAAATTATGGTTACTAAATTTTCATTGAGAAAACCTATGAATTAAATTGGTACTTTGCAAACTGATTAATAGATTGAACCCATGACTTCTTATTCAAATTTTTAAAAATAACTGCAAGTATGTAAATTTAAAAATTGTGGATAACTACATGCAACCGTTATTCTAGATAATTAGTTTTTTTTTAGGTTTTTTTTTTTTTTTAGTTTTAGATTTTAAATTAATTTTGATAATTCATAAATTATACTCATCTGTCCTTTATATAGATATATATAGATATTATATAAATTAAATAAATGATGAATTTTAAAAGAAACTTCCAAACGTGGGTTTATAATTTGAAGATATATAATTAGATGTTAATTTTAAATAATAAAGTTTAATTAATTTAAAATATTTATTCACAAAAAAGGAATCTCTCACAGACACACACGTTACATTCTATATTTAAAATTATTTTTAAAATAAAATAATAATTTATTAATTAAGCCAGTAAATGTATTTTATTCAAATTATTTAAAAAAACTGTTTTTGTGGTGTTGACATGTGGCGCACCACAAAAAATACTTAATCATATTTAAGTTTTAAAATAATTTCTATTTAATTTATTCGAATTTTATTTTAATTATTTAAAAAGATGATTTTTGTGATCCTGACACGTAGGCGTTTTTTTCTCTCCTATTATAGATAGATAGATAGATATTATATATAGATAAATTTATCAAAGTATACTTTAACTATTAATTATTTAAGTTTTATCCCTGGAATCTGCACAGATTTTAACAACTAGTTGCTAACAATTTAGAAAGAAAAATCGTATATTTGATAATTCAAATATTAAACTAAAAAAAATCAAATACTTTAGGTGTGTTTTACACCCTTCAACCAAAATTAAATAATTTTTTTATTTTTCATTCGGTGTTCTCTTATTAAAAGTGGAGCAGACTCACCACACCACTATCAAAGACTCAAAGGTTTGTCTCAATCATTTGTGTCCTTCTATTTGGTATCAGCTTATTGTTATCACTATCAAAGACTCAATGAACAATCTCAACTTGCAACTGCCTCTGCTAGAGTTGGACTAAATTCTACAGCCGCTCATTCTGCCGTGATTGGGTAAGATCTTCTTTTGCCCTCAGTTGCTTGACATTAAGTTTTTGCTTTTGTAGATTTGGTTTTCAAATTTATGTTGCGAACTTCTAGCAAATTGCAATTAAATTGTTTGGTGTTATGAATATAGGTTGGGATTTTGCCTAATTGGGACCAGCTTCCGCTGGATGTCAAAATCAAGGAACAGTGAATATAATTTTAATTTATACGATTTGGTTAATTCAATTGTTTATTTATAAATGATCGAATCAAAATTATTTTGGTTCGATTTTTTTTATTCAAACTATTATTTAGGGAAAAAAATATATGTCTTAATTTTATTCATGATTAGATAAATATCTATTTTATTAATGACTAAATAAATATATCCACTTGATATAGGTATACCTCATGAACCTTTAAGCTTACGTGATAAAAAGTGTTCTCCAATTAGCTTTTGAGCATGTAAAGGTCCTTAATATAAAGATACATTTTGAGGTCTTTAGTTTATTTGGCAACAACATGTTGGCTAATTCCACTTTTAAGAGCATCATTACCTTTCATGTGATGGATTAATGTTTGTAACGAAAAGGGGAAAAGCCATGTATACTAGGTGTTTAGGAAGAAATATGTTAAACAAAAGGTTGCTTTCTAGAAAGAGACTCGAGTTATCTAAATCATTAGCTAATCTAAATTATCTGAAAAGGTTTATGCTTAATAAAAAAATCAAAAGAAGTGTTGAAGTTCCAAATATCTCTGCAAAGAGCTCTTTGTTCATGTTAAGTTCATGAATTTGGATTGAAAATCTAGTCATCAATTTGAACTAATCAAAGATAAAAAAATATGATCGATCGAGAGAAGCTGAAAGAAAATATATTCCTTGATTCATTATCTTCAATGTACAGTATGTAGTATAGACCATTGCTTTCTGCTCCCTCATATATTCATACTCAGAATTCCCAGCTACAACAGCTTTCCACTTGCCTTTGTTCTCGGCTCGATATCCAATTAACTATAGATGTCTAGTTTTGTGACCGGTCATCAACTTGTAACAATCAATTCACAAGTGTTCTTTCATATGACAATAATCACAAAATGCATTTGGACTATAGTTCTTTAGTTTCTGATTTTCAAGACCAGGTCTCAGAGTGAACATTATTGTTGGAGTCATGTTTTCAGACATCATTCTACTTGAACTTGCTACCAAGAAGGCTTTCATCTTGATTAATCATAGCATATGCTTGATTGATGCTCGGAATATGTTACATCAACAAAATTTGATATTGTAAGTGTCATTGAGTCCCATGAGAAAATGCAATATCCTTTGATATTGCAAGTGCTCAAAAAATTCTCTACACTTGGAGGAATTACAGGAATGAAGAGACATAATAAAGTCATAGTCGTCCCATAGGCCTTTAAATCTAAAATAGTATTAGTAAATAGATACAGAGGAACCTCGTTGAACAAGAGTGAAAATCTCCTTATGTAATTGAAAAGTACGAGAATTGTATATTAACCTTGTTAAATCTTTCCTTCAGGTCTTCCCAGATTAAATGTGTATCTGGACAAAAAAGGACTCAAACATAGAGATATCTCTAATCATATTTCACATGATCCAGGAAATTACGAGTGTGTTGCATCGATCCCATAGTCGAGCTAAGACCCTGGATAATGATCCCGCTTTATTGTGAATCCTACTTTGTTCTTCCCTAGTAACGCCAATTGTCAGTTCCGGTGAGCATAATTCCAATATTAAGCGGCCCCGATGCATGTGACGGATACAAATATAAATGATGAAGATGTAATAGCCATCGAAGTTCCTGATGAAATTTCTATAGAGACTCCGACAATTTTCACAAAAAAATTGAAAGAGAAAATAGCAATATAGTAGACGGAATCCCAAATGAGCTGAAAATCACTCGAATTCCACTGTATGTGTAAGAATCCCCTCGATGGCTCGATCCAGCTCTATTGGCTCTGATACCATGTTAAGTTCATGAGTCTAGATTGAAATTTGAACTAACCAAGGATAAATAAGTATGATCAAAAGAATTAAGCTGAAAATATCTTCGTTGATTATATTCATTATCTTCAATGTACAATATGTACCATATATATGATGTCATCTCATATTCCTCTAACCGACTCAATCACAATTAGCTCACTAGCTAACCACTTCTAACTAACTGTAACCAACTATATATATGTAAGTAACTATATGTACTACTTGCACAACTAATAGTACTAACAGTGCAACACATAATATATAATTGATCCGTAGTCTAGATATTATCAAGACATCCAGACACTTATTTAACTCCTTCACAGTTCCTTCATAAACCGTTGTTTCATTTCTTTTCAAGGAGTTCACATGAGAGTGAAGGAGTATCCCTGTATAAATGATCAATACCAACTCAGTATATGATTATGGCCTTCTATTTTGGAGATTAGTGCAGAAGAATTCTGTAATAGCAACTCACTCCCAAAGGAGGGGTACACGTGCACTCCGTTAACTTCGGAAAAAAATCATGTGTATAAGTCTATATTGAGAAACTAACATAAATTAGGATATAATTAACTGTGCACCCATGAAAAGTATAGGTTTATCATTGTGCTGTTGGAACAAGCTAGAGGAACTACCCACGAGACTTGGGTTCGAATCTAGCTACAATGCTGTTTTTATTGTTTTTATTTTTTAAGTGTATCTTAGAGCTCATATTTGAGCTAAAACGGTAATATTGGTGCACCCGAAATCTTCAAAAGGTGGGTTCGCCTCTGCTCACTCCCACTGTCATTATTCTCATTGAATTGTAGTGAAACAATATCTAGAGGTTAGCTGTTGGAAGAGGAGAGTATCCAGATTGCTCCGTTATTAGTAAATATAGATAGTTATACTTTATATAACATATTGTTATACATCGATCGGCTTAATATATATTTATAACAAAATGTGCACACACACTCAAATCTCCTCTTTTGTTTCTCTTATTTTCTCACATATGTATTGACAAAATCCTAGCTAGCGTCTTAATAGCCTCTTAACTTATTATTGACAAAATCTAACAAGTTATACTAAGTACTGTTTCCAAAAAAATCTTCTGAAAGACTTTGTAGGCTTAATTTTCATATCACCGTTCCTAGAAGGTGGTGGTTATGTAGTTAGGTGCTCGTTAAATGTACTTATTGCTTTGTTGATTATGCTAATGTTTGCACTAGTTACCAAAAAAAAAACGATATCTCCCAAAGCTTGCATGACTGCCTTATATAGTTATCAATCTCATAAAAAAAATACTTAAGACTTTGTTATGCAGGAAGTTGTTCAGGAATACAAAAATAAAAGGAGTATAGGAGTTTATTGTTATGTATTATATCAGTTAGATAGTTGTACGCGACTTGATTGATGAAATAAAATCTCTCCCTCAAAACATGTTTTCTTAATCTCTTTTATTGATGTTGGGACACGCAATGGAATTTTATTGCAAATGAATAAAATATTGACGAATTGTTCATATGTAAAGTTAGAATTATTGATACGCATTTTTTCTCCGTTAAGATTACACAAAAAATCTATGTAGAGTGATTCATTGTTGTTTCAATAATCACATTTTTCCCAAAAATACAAACTTCAATGATATATTAAAAATGCTAGGTAATCTCATCTTGTATGTCTTGGTGGTAAAGTTACTCAATTTCTGCACTAATAGGAGATAACAATTACTTAATAAAATAGTCGATGTGAGTGTAAATCGATACATACATGAACATTATAAAGAAACTAATCAAAACAAAGCTAGATTAATTTGAAAATCTCCATCAAGATAAAGGCGTCGTGAAGAATTGATTAGGTCAAATTTTTATAAGATGTATAATTTTCATGGTCAAAGCTTTATAAGATGTATAATTTTCATGGTCAAATTTTTATTATTAGTTGAAAGTTAGATTGATTAGGTCACCTTTTGGGAAAAGTAGCAGAAAGCTTGGTGGAGAACTCAACATCTTCTATATTTTTCTCCACTCAAATACAAGACTTTTGACATTTGTGTGTCTCATTGTATACGAGGTCATGACTAATTTATCTAGATACAAATTAAAGAAAAGACATCAAAAACTTTTTCCTATATTTTCCATCCCATTTCTCCTTACCAAAAGTTGAAGGCGGAATGGCCTGAGAGGCGGAATGGCATGTGAGGCCCTTGTACTTGACTCGATTTGTCAGTTGGATCCCTGTACTTACGACTTTGCCAACTAAATCCTTAAACTCATTCAAACACAATATTTTAGACCCATTTCTCATCTGATGGGTGTGCGTGTAGTACACTCATTTTACACATGAAATACCACATCATTTTTTTATGACACATTATTATTATTATTATTATTATTCCGATGACACATTAGAAATTAAATATTTAAAAATGAATAAGATTTAACAAAAATGCAATTTGCTCTCTCTCTTACTCATTCCAGCCCCTTCCCACTTCATCCTCTTTATTTCCAGCTTCTACCATTTTCATCCCAAAAATAAAAATCACCATTTTCATCTTTCTTCATAGTTCACGTTCAAAAATTTCTTCAATCATAAAATATTTTTACGATAGATTATAATTAGTTCTTGTACATAATTTAGGGTTTTATTT
Organism: Solanum chiquidenum; assembly: GCA_029582725.1. Classification (NCBI taxonomy): domain Eukaryota; kingdom Viridiplantae; phylum Streptophyta; class Magnoliopsida; order Solanales; family Solanaceae; genus Solanum; species Solanum chiquidenum. The sequence continues at coordinate 12,084 of JAJOOS010010786.1, forward strand.
ATTTTGATTTGATAAAAAGAGATATCAAGAAAACTTCAAATTGGAAAAAATATGTTTATATGTAAATTCAAGTAATAGATCTTAAAGAAATAAGTTTATAAACATGGTGAATGGTATATTTTCTTGCAAAAACTTTTTTCAATTTTAATTTGATGATTTTATTGTGATAATATGTACGTCAAAGAAGAATAAGAGAAAAAGAGTAGGGGCGGGGAGGGTGGGGGGTGGGGCTGAGGTTGAAGAAGAAGAAGAAGAAGAGAAAAAAGGTGGGGTGGGGTGGGGTGGGGGTGGGGCGAGGTGGGGTGGAGTGAAGAAGAAGGAGGTTTTCAATATTTTAAAAAAAAAATTATTATTATTGTTTTTTTTTATAATTTTGATAATTTTAAAATAAAAATATTGTATTCACTTGCTTCAAAACGCGTGAGATCACGTATTTGTCCAACTAATCCATTTCAGTGTCACATAAGCCCAGTCAATGGTCAGAGGGGCTTAAAAAAATAGAGTTTCATTAAGTTTAAGGGTTCATTTGGCAAAGTTATGAGTAAAAGGGTTCAACTGACAAACGAAGCCAAGTACAGGGGTCTCCCAGGTCATTCCGCCAAAGTTGAAAATGGAAGAAATCATTTCATTTCAATAAAAGATATAGCTCAAAAATAGTATCGTTAAATGTATGATTTACTCGTAAAATTTGTGTTTTAGTTAGATGTATGATTAATTTGATTACATAATCTCCTCAGCATTATCTTCCATCAAAAAATCCAAATTGACAATGAATATGTTTCTTTTGTTAGAAATATGGAACGCTTATTTTGAAGTATAGAAATTAAAGTTGTGTAATGATTTTTCCGAACAACTTTTAAAAAAAACCTTATGTATTTTTCTTAAATATTTATTTTACTAAGTTATTCTTATTAGAAAAAATTACATAAATAAACAAACTTCCATACTTTATATATTAATTCATTTTATATTTTTAAATAACTATCTATTATCTCACTATTACTTTGCATCAGATTTGATGTGAGATACATTGTGATACATCATTTTTTTCAAAATAGCCTAAAATATAGTTTCATATTTAATTACCCGCCTAATCACACCCTCTAATTTGCGCCTCTAATTCTCAATCAACATGTTCTCTCCTACTAATATGTTCATCAACCCAATTTCTCTCCTCCTTTTATCTCCCACGTTCTTCTTCAGTTACTCACCACCATTTAAATGAAAATAGAGCAATACACATTTAAATTTTGCAGTTTATAACTAATTTCATCCGTCATTTAAGTCATGTATCTGATTTCTTATAATTTTTAGAGACAAGTGTCAAAAACACACCTAAACTATTCCCTTTTATTGAGTTTCATACTTAAACTATTGAAAGTGTGAGTTTCATACCTAAACTATCACTTTTTAGTTTGAGAAACACACATCAGTGGTGTGTATAATACACTCTCTCTTTTATTTGAAAAAACCTTGACACATGACATTCCACATGGATAAAATATTCCACCTTGACAAAAATTAAATAATAAACTATTAATATTAATTAAAAATTAAAGATTAAAGTATTACTATCTATAAAAAAAATAAATTAAATTAAATTATTTTTCTTACCCTACTCCACCACCTCCTCCACGTACCCCCTCCAAAAAAATAACCACCCACTCATCCCCCCCCCCCAAAAAAAAAGAAATTGATATTATTTTATTTTAAAAAAAATAAAAATTCTACCCCATCCTATGTAACCCTCCGCTCCTAATTTTTTATTTTTTTTACATTTTTCTCATTTTGTGTTAAATATGTACGTACATATATTTTTAGAAAAAAAAATTCTACTAGTGTACCGAATATAACATAAATAAGTAAAAAATTAAAAAATATCCTGCGGCGGCAAGTAATATTAAAAATTATTTTTGATATGTATATATCTAACACAAAATGAGAAAAAAAATTGGAAGCGGAGGGTTAGATGGGACAGGTAGAATTATTTTTTTTAAAAATAAAATAATATCTAAATTAGTATTTGAGGAGGGGAGGGGGGATGAAGTGAAAAAATTAAATTCTTTTATAAAAGAAATTTAAACAAAAAAAAACTTTGAAAAATGGCCGGGGGGGGTGGGGGGGTGGGGTGAGGGGAAGTGATGGAGTTGGATAAGAAAAATATTTTACATCTTATTTTATAAAAGAAATATTATTTTTTTGGATAATAATTTTTTAATTTTAAATTTTAACTAATACTAATAATTTAATTAACTTTTGTCAAGGTTGAATGTTTTGTCCATGTGGAGTGTGATGTGACAATTTTATAAAATAAAAGAGAAAGTGTATTACACACATCATGATGAGAGTGATATAAAAGGAGATGTGTGTTTCTCAAACTAAAAAGTGATAGTTTAAATATGAAACTCACACTCTCAATAGTTTAAGTATGAAACTCAAAAAAATGATATAGTTTAGGTGTGTTTTTAAAACTTGGTTAACTTATATTCAACTTTTTGAATTTATTATAATATATGGTCAGTACAAGTAAACTATATTTTTAGAATCATAATGTATATTCAATATTTTTTGAATGTATCATAATGTATATTCAATGTATAGTTCAGATATATTTTCAATGATTTTGAGATGTAAATCATTGGCCACAGACAATTGGATCGAGTTGGGTCATAATGTACTTGATCGTATAAGTTAAGAGCTTTGACTAAAAACATCCCTCAAATATACTCTAAATTTAAACAACATCCTTTTACTACCACAATGAGCAAAAAAACATCCCTTAACTATCCTAAAAATGGCCAGATTCACCCTTTCATCTTTTTTCTTGATAGAAACTAACGGTTAAATTCATTTCCTTTCATGTAAATGAAGCTAAAATTAACTATGGATAAATATGTGGCATTTTTCACATATTAAAGTTGTAATTCTTCTCACGTGAATATGATGAAAAATACATAGTAAATTATTTATAAAAAGTTCACATAGTTTGCATCTTGAGAAGCAAAAACGTCACATGATTTGAAATAAAAAAATATTTTTTTATGTAATATCTAAATATGTTACTTTTATATTTTTAAAAATACAGTAACTAGTGTTTATCAACCAAAAAAAATAAAAAATAGACTACCTTCATACTTTAAATTCCCTTATTGTCTAGGAAATAAAGAGAAAATTATACATTTTTTTTCTATAATATTTTGTTGCTTATCTGATCAGTAATTATATAGAGCGAAAAATATTTTACTTGAAATATTTTGCTCACTTTTTACGGGACATCCTGGCTGCTACTATGAAGTTGAGGATGCAAACCTCTCTTCCTAGCTCATTCAATTTAGTTAGGATTGTCTATTACTACTATAAGCTAAGAGAAGAATGGGAGCAAACAAAATAGGGGATTTGTAGGTTGATCAACCGTTAGTTTTTTTGACAAAAACTAATTAAAGGATGAATCTTGCCATTTTTAAGATAATTGAGGGATGTTTTTTGTTCATTGTGATAGTGCAAGGATGTGGTTTAAACATAGAGCATAGTTGAGAGATGTTTTTGGCCAAAAACTCTATAAGTTAACTTATATTCAGCTTTTTAAGTGTATCATAGTGTATAGTCAATATAATATTTAGCTCATGAATAAATAAACTATATTTTTTGAATCTATCCTAATGTATAAACTATATTTTCTGAATATATCATAATGTATAATTTAGCGTATAATATACGTATATTTTCATGATTTTGAGATGTAAATCATTGGTCAAGACAATCGGACCAAGTCGGGTCGAATTTGCCGCCATCTTCTTCTAGCGCCCAAAGCATTTCGAATCTCTTCCTACGCCAATGGCGACGGTGACGAAACTGAACCTGAAGGCGGAGACCGGCGACTGTCACCGCCTTGAGGCGGAGCAGAGTGAAGCTCCGGCGGAAATAAGCGATTCTAGAACAAAAAGAGTAGTTGAATTAGGAAATGGATGCGAAGTAATATACATGCCTAGGTTCCTAAATTACGATCAGTCATGGGATTATTTAGAATACCTTAACAAAAATATACCATGGAATCGTCCAACGATTCGCGTCTTCGGTCGATCTTGTGTCCAGGTACTCATTTTTCTTCTGCCTTTCTCCTTCAATTTTACTCTGTTTGTATTTCTGTATGTGAATTGTTTAGGGTAAACTGCAATGTTTTAAGAGGCAAAATGGAGACTAAAGTCTCATGCTTTATGATTTAGTAGTGCTGAGGAGAGGTAAAGTTAGGTCGAAAATATATTGGGGAGAGGTGATTAGATAGGAGATGAAACACGTGCAATTTATCAAGGACATGACGCGAGATAGTAGGTTATGTAAGTCAAAGATTAGGGCAGAAGCTTAGTAGATATATTTCTTCCATGGAGCTAGGAGGCCCAAGGTGTGAAAGGTTGACTATAGTATTGCTAAGGAAAGGTAGAGGTAGGTTGAAAAAGTATAGAAGAGAGGTGATTATATAGGACATAGCACATGTGCAACTTACCGAGTACATGACGCTAGATAGGAGGTTTATGGAGGTTGAGGATTGGAGTAGATTAGTTGAACGTAGTTTAGGTATTGTTATTATTACTTTCTTATTATCATACTCTTTGAATTTAGTATTACTTGTTGTTTCCTTTGCTTTGGTTATCATATTTGTTGCTATTGCTCTTTTCTTCATTATTTGCATACATGATTAAATATGCTTTACTTGAGCGGAGGGTCTATTGAAAATAAGTTCTCTACCTCACAAGGCAGGGGTAAAACTGCGCACACTCTACTTTCTCTAGACTCTACTTGTGGGATTACATTGGGTATGTTGTTGTTGTAAATAGTAGGTCTTAACTTCTTCGTGTGTTTACTTATTTATGTTTTGAGTCCTCTTAGTGGAAATCCTGGCTCCGGTATATTGCATACTTTTAAGTTATAGATAGGCTGATTTGTATTTCCTGGTCTGACTATAATCGTACAGCTTTGATGTAGTTTTATGTGACGTACTGTTTTTTTTTTTTTTTTTGAGGGGCTAGTCCCATGATAAGTAAAATGTTTCCACTTTGATCTTTTAGAACAGGGGGTGAATCTTAGGCAAGTTGACAAGTGCATGTGGTTCAATCTGTTCTCCAGATGTGATCCCTACACTGTTATGCTGACTGCTATGCGTATTGTAGGATTTCATGGATAATTACGTTAGAAAATCAACTATGTTGCATTTGGGTTGAGGATTTGATTGAGATTGATAGTTTTCAAATTCCACTGTGCAAATATAGGTGATAGATTGATATAGTTTATCTGAAATTCACGAACTACCATTACATAGATCTCCAATGCCACCCGAACGAGAGGGTTTGGAATGGAACAAGGGTGATAATTCAAACCTATAGTTACTAGAAAGAGCAACAGAAGAATTTACTAATCATTCGCTCCCATGTAGCTTATTCTCCCAAGAAATTTGTTGGGGTTGTGGTTGTGGCAAAACCATAGTAAGTTCGTTATAAAGAAAAGGTTTTTTTCCTTCGGAGATGGAATTAATGCTTTTTTCTCTTCCAAACTTAGAAGCTTCGACTGGGTGGAAAGCAACACACACAACCGTAAAGTTTGAACGCTAAAGCTGGATGCTATTTTTATTCTCTTATATTGGATCGCTTCTGCACCGATTTTTTTTGAGTAATGAGAAAGCCCATGGACAAAGATGGTGTTCAAATTCTGAGTCTGTATTGTGGGCAGTTTTGTTCGTCTGCCCATGACTGACTATTCAAGTTCAAAATGTTGTTGTGTTCTCATGACGGACCGTTCACAGTGAAAGTGATAATATTGTTCCTTTACTCCCCTTTGGTGTGTTATTTCTTAGCTTTGTTTGTCTGGCGCATGAATGATCATCCAAGTTGAAAATGTTGTTGCTTTACGCTCTCTCTCTTAGTGTGTTAGTTTCCCCTTTGCTAATATGAATGTTAAATGTTACATGTCATAACAATCTGATACTACATGTTCCTATGAGGAAAAACAGATTAACAATGTTTGTAATATTTCCACAGCCCAGAGACAGTTGTTATGTGGCAAGTGAAGGATTGCCACAACTAGTTTACAGTGGATACCAGCCTCGTGCATATTCTTGGGATGAATTTCCTCCACTTAAGGATATTCTGGATGCTGTAAGCTTGCTCATCTTCAACCTCTCAAGTTGTAGTTCCCAGTGATCAAGCTAGTTGTCTTTCTTATACCATCAGTGTTGCACTCTAGGTCCATAAAGCTCTTCCAGGAAGTCGTTTCAACAGCTTATTACTTAATAGGTATAAGGGAGGCGATGATTATGTAGGTTGGCATGCTGATGATGAGAAGCTTTATGGACCAACTCCAGAAATTGCTTCTCTTTCCTTTGGATGTGAACGTGAATTCTTGCTGAAAAAGAAACCAGATAAAACATCCCGAGGTACATATTGATTCTGTAATATCTTTTTATTTGTCAAATGAGGTGTGAATATAGCAGACCTTCCGTTCAGTTACATATTGAGGTTCGATCTCTCAGATTATCACTCAACTAATAGGTTATGAGTCACCTTTGTTCTTGTTTCCATTTTCTTTCAACAAACAATGTGACTTTCGGAGATAATAACTAACTATTGGTTGAGCGACTATGTAAGAAATCAACTCTTACATTTTGCAAATGACAATGCTGATTCCATGGAAGTCGTATTTATCACTTCCTCTTCTGTTTGTTATTCATTACACAAGGTAAAAACACCAGTGGTGAACCTCCCAGAAAGCGATTGAAGAAGGATGCCTTTCCAGACAAACACTCGTTTGTCCTAAAACACGGTTCATTGCTGGTAATGAGAGGTTATACTCAACGGGATTGGCTTCATTCAGTGCCTAAACGCGTAAAGGCAGATTCATTACGCATTAATCTCACCTTCAGGCTTGTTCTTTGAACAATCAATGCATTTCTTCATTGTTTATACCTGGGGGTTGGAAATCTTATGCAGTGCACTTAACAGCAAAAGGAAGGCGATTTTGAGCCTGTGGTTGATGAAAATTACTAGTACTAGATATAGGTTTTTTCGGAATGCGTTTGATGCAGCAAATTACTCATTAGCTGATTTCTATGTTTCTATGCTATGAACTATGAAGGTACGTTTCAGGTATAGGGAATATCCTAATGTCAGATTCCAAATCTGAAAATTAATGCAACTTGTTATAAAGATTGAACCTTTATTTAAACCATTAATATACAAGAAACCCAATAAGCAAAATGTATCTAAAACCTCTACAAATATTATAGACTAAAAACAAACAAAATATGTAATTATAAGCTAGCGTGCGTACGTACCTACCTAGAGAGAAACAAGAGAGACAATTAAGAGACCAGTTAAACCAGAAGAAGAGACGGCTTTAGCTGCATCGGCTTTAGATAGCATTTCAACAAGAGCGTAACTTCTTCTCTTCTTATTCTTAGAACTTGAACCCATGATTACATGTTCAACCTCACCAAAATTACTAAACAACTCTCTCAATCTTTGGCAAGTATAATCTTCACCACTTTTACTCCAAGATACCTTAAGTACCTTTTCCTTGTCAACACACATCTCTGATGATTCTTTCTTTGACAGCAATATTTCACGAATCCTAGCAATTTCACCTAAAAGTTTTATAGCAATTCGTTCCTCCTCTTCTAATCGAGCCAAATTAATATCAGGTACAAAAGACATCATCTTTCTACGCTTTGAATCTTCTTGTTGTTGTTGTTGTAATTGGATCATCTCATCAAATAACTTCCTCTTTTTCTCATCCTTGAGAATGTCATAGGAAGCCTTGAGCTTTTGAAAATTTAAGTGAGCGTTAATTGGATCATCGAGTCTCTTGTCTGGATGCAATTCTAATGCTTTCTTTCGATACGCTTTCGATATATCGATTTCAGAAAGCTTTGCCCCTTCTTCACCGGAGGGTAAATCCAAAGCACTATAATGATCAACTTCAATATCCATGGTAGAACCCTAATTTCTAAATATTAGGACGATTCAATAAACAGACTTGTTCTATTTATAGGTTTCGAATTAATTTTTCTTAATCCTACAATGACTCCAACTACCTTGTTATTTCGATTCCTATTAAGTTAGGAATTCTATACTACTCCATCCGTCTACTTTTAATTGCCATAGTTTCCTAATATTTTATGATGTATTTTTTCATTATATTGATATGCAAAAAAATTGCAACTTATAGTACTTTTTGAATATCTAAATTTTTTATTTAAAATATTGAATTAATGTAATCTAATTTAACTTCGAAAATTAGTCAAATTGACTTTTGAGAAAATTAGTCAAATTGACTTTTGAAAAGAGCAATATGACAAATAAAAGTAGATGGAGGGAGTAGTGGTTTTTAGTTTGAATTTTTAAAAAATCAAATATTTTTATATTAGTAATTATAAATTGAGAAGTTACCTACGGTTAATATAACTTTTATTTTTCAATTTCAATTTTATTTTTTTACAAAATAAGCAAAAACGTGTAGTTACTTTTGGAATCAACTTCCCTGAAATGGTAACAATCATGGTTTACATATTTTATTCTACATAATTATTTATTTAGAAGAAAAAAAAAGCAGAAACGTGCAGTTATAACTTATGGAATCAAGTTGCCGTGGAATCAGCTAAAAAATTTTGTCTACATATTTTCTTCTATATTACTGTATTTGAAAAAAAAAAAAAAAAGTATAAAAAAAATTCTCTCCAATCTTCTATGCAACTCACCTTTTATTTTTCAATTTGAAAATTGCACAATTTAAATCCCTTTTTTCTTATTTTTCCCTATGTAAACTACACATGTTCGAGCTGAGAAAAATAAATAATCACGGCAAAAAAATTGGAGTTACAAAATATAATATTTTATTTTCTATGAATCCTCAGTTTCTTCTTTTTGAATATAAATTCAAGGGTCTTTGAGCCTGATCTTGAATTTGACGGATTTGATCTTTGATGGATTTGGTCTCGACTTGTACTTGAATTCAAAGATTTGTAAACTTGTTCTTGAATTTGATGGTCTTGATCTTAAGTTGTGAATTTGATCTTGACTTGTGCTTGATTTCAAGGGCCTTTGAACTTGTTCTTGAATCTGGTGGTCATGATCTTGAGTTGTATCTTAAACTCAAGTGCTTGAACGCTTGAACTCGTAGCTTGTTGAAAAATCTGTGTTTGATCCACGAGTTCAGGCTTCTTGTTCTTGAAAGACTCATCCTTTGAGAATAATGAGAACCGCTTTTTGTGGTGTACCCGTGAGATTTGATTGGTCGATTAATCGATTTGAATTGATTATGTACATGTGACATTATTCTAGTGGCTCATTTAATTTGACTTGGATTGTCACATAACTTTGACACGTGACATGATTCTAGTGACTCATTTAATTTGACTTGAATTGCCAATACAGTATATATATTGTATTAGTATCATTAACGCTGATAATTTCGTTGAATTAATATTAAATCGGTATATATATATTGTATTGGTATCATTAAGGCTGATAATTTCGTTGAATTGATATTAAATCAGCATATATAGATAATGTATTGGTATCGTTAAGGTTTCTTGTTAAGAAATACTCATTAGTTAATGATACTATAAGAGTATATATATACTCTTATAGTATCATTGACTAATGAGTAATTTTTTAACAAGAAATCTTAATGATAATATAATATATATATATATATATATTCTTATAGTATCATTGACATTTGAGTAATTTCTGAACAAGAAATTACTTGATACCATAACAATATAAATATATACTCTAATAGTATCATAGACAAATAAGTAATTTCTGAACAAGAAACATTAATGATACCAATACAGTATATATATACTGATTTAGTAGCAGTTAAGTGAAATTATCAACCTTAATGATACCAATACATTATATGATACCGATTTAGTATCAGTAAATCGAAAATTATCACCCTTAATGAATGGGGGGGGGGGGGTATTGTAACACCCCAGAAATTTTTTAAGTTAAGACTTGAATCGTTCTTCATAGTGAGTGAGATTTTTGCAAGGAATTAAAAATTTCTTAAGTCTTAAGGTCACTAGAGGTAGCACCTTAAGTTTCAAGAAGAACTTAAGAGAGTTCATTCAAGCCATTCCTAAGTTTTTCTTAAATTTTGGGTCAACTTCAAACGACCATAACTTCTAGTACAAGATGAGTTAGGTGAGCTACAAGATATTAAATTAAAGACCTTCGAGTCCTCTTTCCAACGCCACCAAGTTTGCTCAATTCCAAGTTCTGAGTAAGAAGTTATGACTGATTTACTAATGTCGTGCAAACCTGGCAGCAGCTTCGCGAAAGCTCCGCGATGTGGATCCAATACGGACCTCACTGCCTGGTGAAAAATAATTCCAACTCCCAGCTCGTTTTAATTATTTCTTTAGGGGTATTTTAGTCCTAAAAATCCTTAGAAGGTCATCTAAATTGCCCTAAACGTGTAGAAAATCAGTTTTCACAAATCAAACCCTCTCATTCACTCCAAATATTACGCTCAAGAAATTCAAGAAAAGCTAATGCTAAGGTTCTTCTTCAAAGATTTTCCTTCAAGTTGCTTCAAGAGGATAATTCTCTCATGTATGTAAGCTTCCATAGTGCTGGATTTGTTCTCCCACACACCAATCATGTTAATTTCAGCTTTAAATTCGTTCTAAAAGATGAAGTTTTGATATTCTTGTTTGTTTTCATGAATTTGTTTTCATTCTTGAATTGGGTTGAGATTGAGAAGTTCTTGAGGTTAATGTGTCGATTTATAGGGTGGTTAGAGTTAGATTCTAGTGTACATGTGCTGGGTATCTAAATCTAAAGAGAGATTGAGAAAAAGAATCGAATTTAGGCGAATAGGGGCTGAGAAACGAAGAAGGAGAAAGTCGAGTTTGCTCAATTCCGAGTTCAGTAAAGAGTAAAGTTTGAAGTCCTTTTCTTCAAAAGTATATGGGGACTAAGTATTCCCAAAGAGTTTATAAATGTTTTCACATTTAAATAAGAATAAAAACTGAGATTTCCAAAGAGCTTTCGGGCTAATTTTCAGAAAAGAGTAATTGCTTTCTAAATGAAGCAAGAGAGGAAACTGAGATTTCCAAGTTAGCCCTTGAGCTAAGTTTTTGAGAAATTATCTCAAATCAACAGAAAGAAATATGTTTTTAAAATATAAAAGCTAGTATATTTTGGGAGTAGTATTGAGCACCGAATTGGGAGCGAGCATGAGTTCAGATAACTCACGTTTCCATAAAACCATGTTGCCACCATGGGTAGAAAAGGGTCATACTTTTTAGATGAATCATCTTCACATAGACTAGTGGATCCACTAAGTTAAGTTAAGGTCCTATACTGATGGCAAGGTATAGGATGGTCCTTGGCAGCGTGAGGTAAAGTGTTGTATCATCACTATAGCTCTTAAGTGATGGTTGTCGGTTAAAGAAACTCCCACAAAAGTTATTGTATTTTTATATACATCAGTTTATTGTATTTTTACATACATTTCAAAGTTATGTTGTATCCTTTCATACACACAGAGTTTACAACATGTTTTTAAACAGTTTGTTTCTTTATATTGCACTCATTTTAAATTGCTTTATATTGAAATGAGTTCAGTCATATTGAGTTGAGTATCCAGAGTTGAGTACCCAGAGTTGAATAACATATCTTTGAGTTGAGTATCTTATCCTTGAGTACTTGTACATTCCACGTACTGAGCCATTTGGCCTGCATCTTCTCATGATGTAGACAAAAGTATTCAGGATCATCAACAGGAGTTTCGTTGATAAATCTGAGAGTTCGAGTTAGCTATGGTGAGCCTCTTTGTTTTCGGAGGATTTCATTTACTTTCAGTTGTTAGGAGGTCGTGGGTCTTGTCCCGACTTCCATCATTGTCATTTAGAGTCTTCATAGATAGACAGTAGAGTTTCAGAAGTCTGTTAATTTATTTTATTAAATGTTTTAAAGTCTTAAATTGCCTTTTTATGGCAAGTTGAATATATTATTTTTAATTCAAAGTAATCTATTTAGTATTTGTTCAGATTATCTTAATGTTGAGTATTTGAAGTTATTCAGTTTTTAAGCTTTTGCATGCTTAGGTTAGTCTTCCGCTTGTAGTCAGCCAGGATGAGGGTTCGCTTGGGGATCAACAATGGTTCTTTTTAAGCTTTTGCATGCTTAAGTTAGTCTTCCGCTTGTAGTCAGCCAGGATGAGGGTTCTCTTGGGGACCAGTAATGGTTCTTGAGTGCCGGCCACGTCCAGGGTGTAGACTCGGATCGTGATAGGTATGAACTGTAATTATTTATGAGAGAATGGGTATTTCAGGAATTATTTTTTATTTAGATATGAACTTGTAATTATTTTGAATTTTATGGCCATTTATGTAATTTTTCCTATTATTTAGTGTTTTTCACCTTTTTTATTTTGATCCAAATTAAACGATAATTTACATAATCGAGAAGCTGTTAATGTTAGTTTTATTTCCTATGAATATATTAATAGGCATTTTCACTATTTCTTTGGAACGTATTTGATAATGCACATCAAAACTCTATACATACTTTTTACACTTATAAACTTAGAAAAACGTAAATTTAATTATGAGTAATTAATCAAAAAAATTTTTTGTTAGGAGTAAGTAATTTATTAAAGGTGTGTCAAAGGCAAAACCATCAAATAATATGAATAGGAAGAAGTATAAACACCAACGATGTAAAATGAATTAGTAAAATAACAAGTAAATTTCATGAGCTTAAATTATATACGATATTATTGTAAAGGATTTTTTTTTTACTTCATTTTCAATCTCATCTCATCCTTGTAACTAATGAAGACAAGGCAGTCAGCTTGCATAGTCTGCATACATGATCCTTCCAGAATGGTTCACTGAAAAATTATAAAGGAAATAAAAACATATGACAACAAATTTGAGTGCGTAACTTGATAAACTTTCTTTATCTACCAAAAAGCACAATAGAAGGAACTTGAAAATTTCAGGATTTTTAAACCATTATTTCACAACTACAATCTTCTGGCCAATAATCAATTCGTATAAAATACAACAGCGGAAAATATAAAGACATCAAAAGGGGTATGAACACTGCTCTATCAGTTGTACAAAAATGACTGAAGATTGTACTCTCAAAATCAATTCCCAACTTACTCAGAAGTTATTCCATCTATTCAACTCTTGGTTATCAATAAAAAATTAGTCTTGCTTCTATTAAATACTTCTTTTCCACTTTACAAATTATTATAAACAAAGATACAAAAGGAAAATCGAAATAATAGCAAGTCACTCAGACAACGATGCAAATAGGTTGATAATAAATTCCAATATCAAGTGGAAGAAAACAAATTTTATTCACATCTATAAAAATAAAATAAAATAGAACTTCACTAAAATTAAACAAACACCAATAGAATATACCTCAAACAACTATATTGGAGTTGACCCAAAATATTCATCCACTGATCAAGAAAAGGACTTAGCAATTAGTTGGTTATAACTAACTTATCAAAAGTTAGTTATTTTAAGTTCACTGTGGAGAATCTATAAATACCATCATCAGGTATACAATCAACAATGAAAGTATACTCAGACAATTCATTATACATTCTTCTCTCTTCTTCTTCTTCATTATATGGTTCGTTATCTTTTCTCCATTGAAAAATTCATCTGTTGGTTGATTAAAGAATCTTCTTGATTATGGAAAGAATTGCTGGTAATGGACAGAAAATTTCAGGGGTTCAGAATATTCAAAATCCTGAGCCTTCATCTGTACCTACAGCAAATGCAGGTATGCCTAAAATTCTCCAGTTTCTGATGCATCTTGAATTATTTAAACAGAAGACAATAGTATGGAGATGCATATCAAACAATACTTGAAAAATTGTTTTATTCTACCTTTTACTTCAAGCAAGATGGATATTTTTGGTGTCATTGTGTTCTCTGCTGTATATCCTATAATTGGATATTTTTGGTGTCATTGGAAATTCAAAAATGTATTAAGCTCTGTTTTATACAATAGAACGTATCCTATAAGCAACATTCTAGCACATCACCTTACATGCTTTTTTTCTTTTACAGGGATGTACAATAAAAGGAAAATGATGGAGGACTTGGTGGCACGGGAACATGCCACCAACCCAAAAACACTGGCCCTCGCTCGGGAAGAGGAGGAAGAATATAGAAAAACCATGAGACAGCAAAAAGAAAAGATTGCAAAGAGAACTGAAAAAGTAACAACTGAGACAAGCACCAGCCTATAATAAGGCCTGTCTGGATGAGGAATCTCTAACTGCAGAAGAATTCAGCAGGAAGGAAGCTATTATATTGCAAAAACTGAGATGTAAAGCTAGGGAAATTCGAGAAAACAACTGAGATTTGGATCCGGTTGTGAACTATGCCATTAAATTGATGCTTCGACACAGTATTTCGCAAGATTTCTTTCTTCAGCAAGGCAGCAGTGACTTCTGCAAGAAGTTCGATCCACAGAACTATTGATAGTTTTATTTTTTTAGTAGAGTGTAGTATGTACTCATGACCTTTTTAGTAGAGTGTAGTATGTACTCATGACCTATACTAGTGGCATATAGTTTTACACAAACAGTACCATTTTCTACTTCTTTCTTCTGCCCATATATGCTTCTGTCTAAGTTCATTTTCATTTTTGAATCTTGTGGTCTTAATCATGTCACGTGGAAAGTTGAAATTATGGAGTTGCCAAAAAGGGAAAGAGACTGTTTAAACGGATATGGCTTACATTGCTTAGTGAAAGGACAGACTAATGGGTAATCCTGTGACTCAGGGTGAAATACAGGATTTTTCTGACTCTGTACAACACTTATCCCTAAATGAACAATCTTGGAAAGGAGAATTTTTCACCTAGACAAACAAGCAACCAGGGGCTAATAGAATATGGAGTAGACTGGATAGGGCTCTTGGAAATTTTGACTGGATGATGAACTGGGGATATGTGCAGATTGAGTATGACTTGCCCATGATCTCTGACCAGTCCCCCATGGTTCTTAAATTACACGCAGCACCCCAGGTTAACAAAACTCCGTTCAGATTCTTCAATGTCCTAGCTGAGCATGAAGAATTCTTTCCTATAGTCAATGAAGTATGGAGACAACAAAAGGACCAATAGAGTGTATGGCTTAAGCTACGGGCACTCAAGAAGCTGAATAAAAGAGAATTCAAGAATGTGAGGCAACAAATTGACAATGTCAGGACTGAGTTGAAGGTATTCCAAGCACAACTTACTAGGCAATGTAGCAATGGGCTGATCAATGTCGAAAAGACTCTCCAAAAGAATCTAGAAAAGTGGAGATTTCAACACCAAGTAGTATTTCTCTGCTGTTATGGAGGAAACAAATATCTGAAATTATGGCGCTGTCGGGAGCAATCTTGAATCATACAATTACTATCACAATACTCAATACTCAATAGCCAACAAGATTGAGGTGATCTTTGGAAGATTAAAACAAGAAAAAAAATTCAAATATATACAGTCATGTTTTTATTTGTATAAAAAGTAAACACGGATTACTCAAAAAGTTAAATATAATTTACCTACATATGAATTATACACTTCAATTTTAATTGAGTATAATTTAACTATACATATGAATCTTTCACTAAGGACTAGCCCTCTTCCTATACAAGCCCTTCATATGGGCAATTTTGTACGTTACAATGTGACGAATCGGTACATTTTTGTTATGTAATGGGTCTGGAGTTTTAAAAAGGAATAAAGATTTTTGGAATATTTGTATTTTAACTATGTTATAATACTTAATTTGGAAATTTGGGTATGTCACAATATTTACGTGAGTATGAAACTTATTATATTTATTAAGGATAAATCCAAAAATGCTAATCAAATTGATTCCAAATTTAGAAGGAAATGATATCCTATATCCATTCAGTAAAAGAATACCATCTATAAAGATCTCCTATTTAATTTTTGCACAACAAAAAAATTGATTCTAAATTTTTCACTCCATTAAACACGTTTAGCATACTCTTACACAAAAAGCAAGATCACAATAATGAGTGATATTGAATCTAAATACTACTTTATCTTATTTATTTTGATTTGATAAAAAAAATAAGTTTTTTAAATTTTTTCAACTTAAATTAAATATTCATATAATATGTCAAAATATCTTGTAATCTTATTTTCTTAGGAGAAAAGGCTCAAATATGTTATCCGTTAAATATTTGACTCACTTATGTCATTTTTATTTGAAAAAATGTAATGCTATTATTTATTAACTGAAATGGCATAAATGAACCTTTTCTCAAAATTCGATGACATATTTGAACCTTTTTTCCTTTAAAAGAATGATTTAAATAATGACGTGACCAAATCATAATTAACCACATGTAAAAAATGATTTTGCAAAGCTGGATTTGTTTTCAATCAACACATAATAACATGAATTAACTTTTTTCTCAAACAAAAATGACATAGATGAGTCAAATTTTACACAAATGACATAGATGAAGTATTTTCTCAAAGTTTGATGACATATTTGAACTTTTTTCTCTTTTGTTAAACACAGAGTAGTGCTAAAAAGTTAAAAAGTCACTTCTTTTTAAACTAATAAAGAAAAGTGGAACCAATAAGTTAAAACGAGAAGAGTATAACTAAAATAACATTTTGAAATTAAAAGAAAAA
Source organism: Solanum chiquidenum (assembly GCA_029582725.1). NCBI lineage: Eukaryota > Viridiplantae > Streptophyta > Magnoliopsida > Solanales > Solanaceae > Solanum > Solanum chiquidenum. Next base: position 28,781 of record JAJOOS010010786.1, read on the forward strand.
AACATTAAGACATGATCATAAAACTAAATCTTTTCAGATTTTAAAAGAATATTTCCTTTTAAAACAAATTAGTTGGGAAATGTGATATATATTTGAGGAAGGAGATATTCAAATTTAATTTCGAAATTTCATTTGGCAATCCTTTACAAAACAAATTTAAATTTATGTTTTATATATAAAAAAAAATTCATTTTTCCATATAAGATCATATTGACACGGACTTCTATGCAGCTCTATAAATACAAAATCCAAAATCTCCGCAAAAAAAAAATGATTTGAATCTTCCAAAAGAATCAAACTTTTTGTGAAAATCTTGTTTAGTATCCCTTAAAAAATTTGTTATTGATCGGAGCTATTTCTTCTGTTGTTACTTTGTTTTGGTTCAAAATAAGTTGAATTGGGTCCAATTCAATTTTGGTTCTTGATTGATCATTTTGGGAGAAATCTAATGGCAAAAATGGTTCAAGATTCCATCAAACCTCAAGGTAATTCTTTCTTTTTTTCATTTTTCTCTCATGGGGTTTTCATAAATTTCATAGTTGATAAGTTTTGGTTTGGGGGTAGGGGAAGGGGATTTGGGGAGGGGTTTACAAGTTGAGGAATCAAACCATCACCAAAAGGTGGAAGTGAAAGTTCACGTAATCAACTAACTGAGCTACTAAGATTTCGCTTAGTGAGTTAGCTCATCTGAATTGGGATAAAAGGGAGTAGTTTGGTGCCATTAGTGTTTGTTTGGTTAGAATTCTGAATACATATATGTAAGCTGTGATTGTTTTTTTATTTGTCTAGACATGCTTAATTCGACAATTTACTGGTATTGGTGTAGTACTAAACAATATGAACGTAAAGATACGATTTTTTTATAACTATAATGTGGAGGTACCTGCTACTTTCCACCAATACAGGTATTGATTAACTCTGTCCACCAAACTTGGACAGTTGGAAATAAATCACCTAGTGTTTTTGCCTTGCTAGGAACTTGAGACCTCGTGATTCTCAATTGACTACTAGGCCGCACCTTGGGTGCTGTAAAGATCTGATTTTTAACACTGAATATTTTTAGTTTTGAGATTTACCTCATATAGGTATGGATTAACTCTATCCACCAAACTTGAACAGTTGAGAATAAATCACCCAGTGTTTCATGATCCTCAATTCATTTTGTTGACTACTAGGCCACGAGTGCTGTAAAGATATGACTTCGTTTTGGGATTTGCTTCATATGTATAACAAAATGTTTGAAATTCCAGATGTATGCATTGTGGGTGTTGCTCGAACGCCTATGGGTGGTTTCCTTGGTTCTCTCTCGTCGTTATCTGCTACAGAGCTTGGTTCTGCAGCAATCCGAGGTGATAGTAATAGATAGCTAACTTTTCCATCTGTTATCTGATGTCCATTTACTTTAGTTCTTTATGTTGACAACCTTCCAATATATCTGTTATGACTGTAGCTGCCCTTAAGAGAGCAAATGTAGATCCATCCCTTGTTCAAGAGGTCTTCTTCGGAAATGTTCTCAGTGCAAACTTAGGTCAAGCCCCTGCTAGACAGGCTGCCTTAGGAGCTGGGATACCTAATTCAGTGATTTGCACAACCATTAACAAAGTGTGTTCTTCAGGACTTAAAGGTAGGATCTGCATCTATACATTTCGATTATTTCTATCATGTTTTTTGCCCACTTCTTCCTGACATGTTTACGTTTGTTGTAGCAACAATGATTGCAGCACAGACTATACAATCAGGAGCCAATGATATCGTTGTGACTGGTGGCATGGAAAGCATGTCTAATGTACCAAAATACCTAGCTCAAGCAAGGTTTGATTTTTTATTCTACTGATTGTATGTATCTGGACAATAATAAAATGGAAACTGCCATTTCCCAAGAAACAAGAATAAAAAAGAAAAGAGAGCGGAAGCACATTAAGTGTTGGTGTTAAACTGTCTTTCTTCCATCAATAATGTTCAAATCCTCGATCTGTTGTGGCTGCTAAGCTGTCCTTACAAAACAATCTTCCTTATGTGAAAATGAGAAATCAAGATCTAGTTTTTTGGTTCTCCAGGAAATTTTGCATGTATTATAGTTTGCAATGCCTCAAAGTGAAATTGGCAATTTTGGTGGAAGACACTATGCCAATGCATTCAAAGTTTTTGCATTATATCTGTGTATTACGTTGTTTCTTGATGTTCTAGTATGGATCTTACAAGTGGCAAATCATAATCCTCTGAAAGACCTTTGTTTCTCTGATTGTCGGAATACAACGTCCTTAAAGGATTTTCTCCTTCTTCTTTTTCTTTGTCTGCTTTGGGGAAGCTCTATTTTGAGGATGACTAGCACTTAGAATTTATCAAATATAACTTACAGTAAAAATAATTTTCCATAGTCATTTATGATTTTCCTTATTTTGATAGGAAGGGGTCTCGTCTAGGGCATGATACTGTTGTAGATGGCATGCTAAAAGATGGACTCTGGGATGTCTATAATGATTTTGGCATGGGCGTCTGTGCAGAACTATGTGCTGATCAGTATAAAATTACAAGAGAAGAGCAGGTAGTATCTGCTGCTACCTGAAGTTTTGAGATTTATCTCTTCATTTTTGTTTTCTTGCTTCCTGTTCTTATTTCTCCTTATGTGGGAAGTAGCTGTGTGTGTTTATGTAAAGCTTAGAGCTGTTTTGTTTTCTGGAAACAAGGCCTTGTAAATTCTTGAAAATAAACTTAGTTTTCAACACGATTGTCTATTGTATTTTCTAGTGGTGATTTGTCTTCACATTTTTCTGTAGGATTCTTATGCTATTCAAAGCTTTGAGCGAGGAATTGCTGCACAACATAGTGGTGCATTTGCTTGGGAAATAGTACCAGTGCGGTTCTACATTCTTTCTTAAAATGATGCTCTAGAAAGGTTGAGAATTCAGATTAAAATCTTGATGTTCATGCAGGTAGAAATTTCTGGTGGAAGAGGAAGACCATCTAGTATTGTCGATAAAGATGAAGGCTTAATAAAGGTGAATCGGATTGGTTAACAAACTCATGTATTGTTCTTGAGATATATGTATTTGTTTTTTGGTTTCCGGGTGAGATCATCTTTTGGTAGATCATTCTTTTTTATGATCTTCTTGGCCTTTTTATGTATCCTTTACACCTACTTTCACCCTTTAACGTGGGATTTTTGCTTGACTAACTGTACAAAAATCCCTGTACGATCTATCCCTAATATTCTATCTTGTGCAGTAAAATAGCGCTTCCATGTGCAAGTTCTCTTTCTATCAATGTCATTTGTAAATCTTCTTTGTCAATTTTTTTATATTTGATTTCAATCAGTTATACTCTCGGGCAGCAGACTTGGCAATTTTCACGTGTGGTTTTCTTTCCCCTGCCGTTGTCAAGCACATATACTTGATTTCCCAGTCTTCTTCCACACGTTCTTGATGAAATTTTTGTCTGTCCACCCTTGGTTTCCAAGTTCTGAATGTAAATGATACCTTGATCTGCTGAGTTGCTTATTTTACCTGTCAACACTTTGAACCTCTTTTCATTGTTGTTTTGCTAGTTTGATGCCTCCAAACTAAGAAAGCTTAGACCAAGTTTCAAGGAGAATGGAGGTTCTGTTACTGCAGGCAATGCTTCCATTATAAGGTATTCTTTCGTCTGTCTCTCTTTCTCTGTGTTACCACACGTGCATGTGCCTAGGCAGACTAATTTCTTTTCACGCATTTATTATAGCGTCTTTGAAATATATGACAGTAATAAGAACCTGCTCCTGAAGTTCCTTTAGTATTCTTCATGACACTGCTCTGTGTTAGCGTTGCTTGATGTAGAAAGTAGGCTCATTTACTTTATTTTGACCTCTTGTATGTTGTAACTCTAGTGATGGCGCTGCAGCATTAGTTCTGGTGAGTGGACAAAAGGCAATTGAACTTGGATTGCAAGTAATTGGTAGGATCAGAGGATTTGCAGATGCAGCTCAGGTAGAAGAGAATTTTCTTTTGTTGTCTCGAGTTTTACAACTTACCGTGACTTGCCTAACAAGATTTATTGGGCAGGCACCTGAATTATTTCCAACAGCTCCAGCTCTTGCTATACCAAAAGCAATTAAGAATTCTGGCCTCGAGTCATCTCAAATTGATTATTATGAAATAAACGAAGCGTTCTCTGTAAGGATCTGCACTGTGTCTTCTGACTGTACTTATTTTTGTTTGGCCCTAATTTATCATGTTTCCTTTGCAGGTCGTGGCTCTGGCCAACCAAAGACTGCTCAATCTTAATTCGGTTAGTCTCCCGTTGCTGTGCACATTGGATGCTTACATAGTGAAATATCGTGGCAAATTTAGTTTTGATTAAAAAAAAATTGATTTCTAATCAATTCATCCAATTCCTGTCCTGTCTCTTTCTCAATCCCGGTGTAATTATGTTCTCTGGTCACAGGGAAAACTAAATGCACACGGTGGAGCTGTGTCATTGGGACATCCTCTAGGGTGCAGTGGAGCTAGGATTCTGGTAACTCTTTTAGGGGTATGTTGGCCACTTCTTCCTCTAGTTATTAATCTTAATTCTTAAGCAATTAGACTTGGCGTGACTGGTAAAGTTGTTGTATGTGATCAGGAGGTCACGGGTTTGAGCAGGGTAAGTCTGCATACAACGAATCCTTGTGGCCTGGCCCTTCTCCAGACCCCGTGCATACCGGGAGCTTAGTGCACCGGACTGCCTTTTTAGTTAACTTTCATATTCTGCTAGTCATTGATTTGATATGATATGTCCATATGCTATACGTGGTTATTGATAAATTGTTTTCGTAATGGACAACTGAATAATATCTGCAGAAAGTTGCTGCTTTTGATTTGTCTCACACAAAGTGTAACTATGGTTCAGGTATTGAAGCAGAAGAAAGCGAAATTTGGTGTTGCTGGAGTCTGTAACGGGGGAGGAGGAGCATCTGCCCTCGTTGTAGAGCTCATGTAAGCCTTTTCTTTTGTTAATTTCAAAATTTATTCACTATTCAACCCCTTGAAATTTGTCGTACAACTTTGTTTTCTCTGCTTCTCGTCCTTTTGGATAGCTAGCTCAATCTCTTCTGATTGAGAAAATTTGGCATATTTCCTTAAAACATCAGTGAATTATATCCGAAACAACCTCTCTACCTCTAAGGTAGTAGGGGTTCAGACCCCCGCTTTGTAGAATTACATTGGGTACGTCATTGTTGTATCACTGACTTCAAATGAGCTCAGGTTCAACTCGCTCTAAACGTTCATAGAGTCTGAACTGCAATTGACTCGCTGCAATCAAAGATTGCATTTGATACAAAGTATTGTCATTTCTAACTACATTGTGTTTGCATCTTTCAGGCCTGTAGGGATGGTAGCGCGTTCCTCGCTTTGAAACTGGAAAAACTTCTTTGCACTATCCGCGCCAACAGTAGCAAGACGTCTAAATCTTTTACTTGATTGTCGAAAACAATATTAGCAATGGTCTAAAGGTTCAACTTATATGCATTGACAGTATAAACGTTATATACAATAATAGTGGATATTACAACTTCTTGTAGCTGGTTATATTTTCTGTATTACCAATCAAGGCTTATTATAGTAAGTTATTTGTGCTATGTCACTACTTATATAGTATCTAACATAAAAGGGAAAATTACATGACTAAGTAAATATATACTAATAATTATTTAGCTATAGTTTGAAGAAATTACTTTTCGCCACTAACATATAACATTATTTATGTAGGCCACGTCCAGAATTTATATAATTCAGTTCATAATAGTATAAATCCATAATTTGTATATGCTTACCGTAACTTGTATATAATTATCATGTTTGTATAAGTTCTGAAAAATGTATAAATACATAATTTATATATACTTAACTTGTTTGTATATTGGTAAGCAAAATATACATACAGAAATAATCATAGCAAGCGAAACTGTAGCTATGGAGCATAATTAGGCAAACTGTATCTAAGAAGGTTTATTAAGTTTAAGTTTTTGCTATTTATAAAATTTCCTTAGAAAAATACGCCAAATCTCTTAATTTTATATTATTTTATATAATTTCCAAATAAATATAAATGTCAACTCTAAATAGAACTTTTGATCCTTCTATTCATAGTAAATTGTGATTTTGATCCTCATCATATATGTATGATACAACATATTTAACCTTCCGTTAATTAAAATAATTATTTTTGATCTGCTTATGAAAGACATATGTTATATTTGGATTGCTTTGAGATTATATTACCGTCAAGTATTGACTAATAACACAAAACATAACAAGTGTCAATAAAGCGACGGTTTAATTCATAATTATGGTAAATTTATGAATATTCACAAACAAAGAAATTAAAAATGCATATTTAATAAATGCTGTTAAATATCACAAGGATTAAAATTTCAAGTCTTCGATTTTTCCTTCAACATACATTTGGATGATGGGGAATAATCATCGTGTAATTACCAACATATTTTTCGTGCTTACTCCGTAAAAACCTCTAAAAGCTTATGGAAAATAGTAAATGTTTTATCACCGAAAGAAAAGCAAATAAAAATAGAAAAAATGAAATCACAAACATTTTGGACTCATTTGTTACACAACTATTAGAAAATATTTATATCTCATCTTAATTTTCTTTCATTCTATTCATATCCTTTGATCATTTTCTTGCAAATAGAAAAAGGAAAAGAAAAGGAAAATTGTTATTTCTTGAGAATTGGAATATACAAATACAATGAGTTGGTAGCCATGGAGATCACTTGAATCCTTGCCTTCTCTTTTATGAATAGCAAGTGAGTTTTCTCTTTATATTTTCGGGCGTATTATTTGCGATAGATGTTAATTAAGCATATATAATATTTTTGGACTTGTTTGAGATTGAGATTTATAATCTTTTTCGCATTCCAGAAAAAGATCATAGAATTTTTATGCATGCAATGACGGAGACACCTTTTTAGAAAATGTGTCATTATGCATAACTTCACAATTTCACATGAGTGTTTGTGAATTATTGATTATTGTGTCAGATATATAAGTTGTGTATATCACACGCTTTTGGAATAAAACCATTCCCTAGCGCCTGCATGAACATTGGATGATTCGTGCACCTATCTATCCTTTTTCTCATAAAATAATTTAGATATATACAATTATGAAAAACAATTCAACATCATTTTAAAGTGATAGAAAAGTAAATTGATTCGAGATGGGAAGTAAATTAGGTCTTAAAAATAAATATACTCCTTAGATTCAAACACATTTACAAGCAAAATTGATAATATAATGTCAACATCGCTTAAATAAAATTATGCGTGCCCTACTGCATACATGCACATTTCTTGTCCTTCGATTTCTGTTACTTTTTGTTGTTCTTTGTACCTCGATTATTGTATCATTTTGTTGTAATTTTTGTTTTGTTACTATCAGTTGTTTTGTTATTATCTATTGTTTCATGCATTACCGTTAGTTCTTTTTGGGATTGTTTTTCCTTGAACCGAGGGTCTATTGAAAATAACCTCTGGGGTAAGGTCTGCATACACTCTACCATCCTCATACCCAATTTTATAGGACTATACAGTGTGTATGCTATTGCTTCTTTTCCCTTGAAATAATAGAATCTCATAATCTTGAAATATGTATCATTTTATGCAGGACAGAAGACGTTATTATAGAGATCATATTATAGAATCACAAAAAGAATAAGATGTTTGGATTCAGTATAAGAACAGGTAGGCAAAATGCCTCAGGTTCACCAAGTTCAAAAACAGGATCTCCATCATCTGTTGGTTCACCTAAAACAGCAGGAAGTACAGGTTCACCAAAGGCAGAAGTTGGTGAAATTGACACAAGAGCACCTTTTCAATCTGTTAGAGCTGCTGTTAGTTTGTTTGGTGATACTGGTTCTTCACCTCAGGCAAAACCAACTATTAAAAGATCAAAAACCATTGAAGAGGTATGGTAACCGTATCTAGAGTTAGTAGATTCAAAATGACCGTGATTTGAATAGAGTATTTTTTGACATTAGGTCATAGTAATGGTGGAGCCAGAAATTTATACAGAAGGGGATTCAATAAAATACTAGAATGTTCATATTTGAGATTAACACAATATATAATCAAGAAAACTCATGTTTGTCGTATGTGAGACGTAGAATTTTTTGATGAAAGAGATTTGATTGAACCCTTACCTAAACCTAGCTCCACCTAGGAAATGTGTAGTGGGCATAATAATAAGAAACTTTCATCAAATTTAAATTCTGAATCCGCCTGTCAGTATATTTTTATTTTTGTATGTAATATACATGGTTTATGCCAAAAGCAATAGGTTCAATCTTTGTTGTCCGTACTTTCCAAAAATGTTGACGCATTTGTGTTAGATCCTTAAAAAA
>JAJOOS010010787.1:0-35257 GCA_029582725.1 Solanum chiquidenum
CATCTAGAGATAAATCTATTGTTTAACCTTAAAATCGGGAGAGGAGAGGTTAGATAGACCAGAGAATATAGAGAGCTTGATCGACCCGTTAAGTCGAGGTGATTTGTGTTCAGGAGTGACGTCCGGACGAACAACTCGCTTGGTTACGAAATAGGATGATATATAAATGCTCGCCAATTAGTCTATTTATCTCCGCTCAACGATGTAGTTAGGTAGCTAATTGGGGTAGGCGACGAGAGGTGTATAGCCCGACTCATATAATTAACCCTATAAATCAGTAACTTGACAACTAAAATTAGTTCTAAGCCAATAATATGATACATGATATTCAATGCATGCTGCAGCCCTGGGATTTTCCAACTATTATAAGTAATATTTATTATTTTGTTCTTGCATTCTTTTCTTTGGCACTCTTAAATAAATAATTAGGCCAATATAATTTAGTAAAAATAGTTAATTGACAAGTCATTTGGGTTCGATAATCTAGTTCTTTTAAGAGCCACTATATTACTTGCGCGACCGCGTACACTTGCGTGTGCAATTGGGAGCAACAAGTTTTTGACGCCGCTGCCGGGGACTTAGAAATTAACTATTCTTCTAGGTTATACTTCTTTTTATTTATTTATTTACTCTTTTTTTTAATTAGTTTTTTTCCCCCCAACAATTATCATTTTTTTTCTTTAAATAATCTGATACTCTTATTGATATGGATGATTGGGATAAATCGTGGTTGGGTGATGGAAATCCTTTATGTCATATATGTGGTCGTCAGTATATTCATTGGAATAGGTGTCCTAAAACTTATTCCCTTCCCCCAAACCCCTATTATGATTCTTCTGTTATTTGTGATGTTGGTAGGGGCGATGAAACAGAGAATGCAAAACAAGATGCGCTTGAATGTACAGACATGTTGAACAAGGTTAATTCAAAAATCACCGAAGAACTATTTGAATGCACAAAAGGGTACAAGGAAATCGTGGAACTACAATATAAGCTTGATGTTCTTCAATCAAAAATTACAATTCAAGCTGAATTAGAAGAGATTGGGGCCCAAAAAGGAGAAAGTCATGGAGAAAAAGAGATAGTGAGCCAACATTGGATATATGGACGAATTCAACTTCTAACGATTGAAGAGTCTATCCGTGATGAAATAACATACTTGGCACCCTACCTAATCGAAAAAAGAGTTGAGTTAACACAAGAAATCGATAAATTTGGCTCAGATATTCATGACTTAGAGGCTCACTTGAACAAAACGATTGAGGCGTCTGAAGCCCAATTATCTATTGTCTTGGATAATGACCAACTAGTGGAGCAAAAGGAGGAATTTCAACCATTCAACTATACTTTATTCCTTAATATCAATGTTGAGAAAGAGTACAAAAGTGAGAATATTGTAAATAATGTTGCTTTAGAGTTGAGGGAACTTGAATCTCATTTAAAACACTTTTCTATAAAATTAGAACTAATGCATGAGTGTATTGATGAGGAACAAGGCCCCTACATTCTAAAGTTTTTTAGTTCACGTAGACAAAACGACATTCCTCACTTAAGGGCCAAGAAGTGCAAGATGCGACATATATTACTTGGTTCCTTTATCTTTATACCACCACCCCTTGAGAGGAGCAGAAAAATTGATGCAAAGTTAGGGGTATCATAAGTTCAAAGTGGAAAGAAAAGTGATGAATATATTTGTGTCATGCCGCGACGTTAAATTAGGCGCTTATTGGGAGGCAACCCAATTTATAGTGTAACTTTTTAATTTTTTTATTTTATTTTATTAGTGTCATTTTTTTTCTTTTGGTTTGTTTTTACAGGTTTTGGAGAAGTCTGAGTATCCAGAATTTGGAGTTAAGGAACACGTTTGAGCTTAAGTGTAGGGTGACGACCCTTGATGAAAATAAAGAGAACATGCTACTAGCTAGGCTTAAAGGCCTCAGGAAGTTTTTCTAACCCTTGTTTTTAAATTTTATTTGATGCTTTGGGGACATAACATCTTTTTAAGTGTGGGGTGGAGGAATAAATTCCTAGTTTTTTATTGTTTTATTGAGTCTTTTATTTTTTTTAGGATGGGTTCCTTGGCTTTTGTTTTCGGTTCTTTTCCTGAGGATAGTCCCTTTGAACCGAGTGTCTTTTATTTTTTTAGGAGTAAGTTTTTTTTGAGAAAAAAGAAAAGACCCTTTTGAGTGGTGTGATACTTGTTATTTAGGCCTAATTTTTGAATAGTACTTTCTTGTGAATGCTTGATAAAATAAATGCAAACTTTTTGACACCTAAGCTCATGATTGTGACTTTTGTATATAACTTATTTTATTGTATAGTTTGTTATTATCCTTTCTCTCTTAGAAGTGGAATTGATCCATCTTGATTGATACTTGTGCCATGTGTGGTGAGATTTTATTTATTTCATGTTTTGCATCTTAGTCTAGAACTTGCCTTGCATGTTATTGAAGCGAAATAAAAAGTGTTGTTTTGTTTAGGAGATGATAATAGGCTTTTTTTGATTTGTCTAGTAAATTTTAGCCTTTTTAGATATTATATCACTAGTTAGCCCTTTTGAACTTGTAGCCTTTTGTTGATAGCCATATTTTTTCCTTGACTATTTTGTTGAATCCCTAGTTTTTGCACCTTGCTTCCTTGATCATTATAGCATAGACTTATTCTAATTGTTAAATCTGAAGAAAATGAATGGTTGAGTGTAAAAGGTGATCAATGATAGCTACAAAGTGTTTAAAAAGCCCTCTTTGAAAGAATGTGACATGAACAAAAAAGAAAGTTATCTTGATGATGGACCTGGTCCTTCCAAGGATATTGTGCACCTTAACGCATGTAAAATACGTAAGTTGAGAGTGGCTCTTATGAAGGAAAACTTTTTTTTTTAAAAAAGAAAGAGAAAAAGAAGAAGAAGATTGAAGCATTCTTGAGATGATGAGAATTACTTGTGAAATAATTGTTGAAGAGAGGGTTGAAATAAAGAGAAGAAAATAATGGGTGATGAAGTCTTAAAGTGCAAAGTGCTTAAGGAGGTGTAAGTCACTATTATATAGTTTTTCTACCTGTCCCCTAGCCTACATTATAACCCGTTAAAGTCCTATTTGATTCTATTCAAGCATGCTTAATTAGTGGAGATGTACATAATGGGCAAGCCTATGGTTCTTTGTGCATACATGTGAATTTTATTTCTGAGTGTGAGTTGTTCTTTGATGCTAAGTCCTTAATTTATATTCAATCTTTTGATTTGAGTGTGTGGACTATTTCTTCTTGTGAGGGCACTTGTTTCATGATAGATATGTGATTTTATTAGGTTTCTTTGATGAGAGTAGGTGAGCAATCTTAAATTTGATGAGTTCAAAGTCTTTCCTTGAAGTTAGGAGGTTAGAGGTTTGTTGTTTATTTGGATGTCTTGCATAATGATTGAGAAGAGTACTTGATGTTTTGAAATTGGTATATGACCTAATTGTTTGTATTAACCAAAGTGATGACATTCCTAGAATGATGTATTTGAGATGAACTTTAATGTTTGCTCGAGGACGAGCAAAAGTTTAAGTGTGGGGTGTTGATGTGAGACCAAAAATATATATTTTAATCATTATTTGTCTCATATTTATTATTTATATCTGTCCTTTTTGAGCATTAATTTTATGGATTGTGCTTAATAGTGTATTTTATTTGTAGGAGTAAATTGGTGTAAAGTTGAAAAAGCTTGGAGATAAAATGAATTAAAGATGGAAGGTTGAAGAATGAAATCAAGCAGACAGCTTAATGAATTAAATTGAATATTATATTAATATTTATATATGGAAATTATCGGCAGAATTCAAATTGAATTGCTGCTGCTGCCACGTGTCATTCACCTGAGACGAAACAACTCCAAAGCTTGAGGCGGCGATAACCACTGTTCACGCGGAATTCAATTCAGTTTGGATTTTGGTTTCCCAATTTATTTTGGATTCAGTTATTTCATTTAGGGTTTACTACATTTATAAATAGTTCATAGAAATAATTATTAGAGGCATTGAATTATAGGAGATCAACCAGAGGGCATCAAGTATAAAGTTGTCAATACTTTTTAGGGTTCTTTTTTCTTCTTATTTTCTTAGAGATTAGTAGTTAAACCCCTTGTTTTGGGGTTGTAGCTACGAATGGATTGTTGATTATTTAAATTTGTGTTCAGGAGTGACGCCCGGACGAACAACTCGCTTGGTTACGAAATAGGATGATATATAAATGCTCGCCAATTAGTCTATTTATTCCCGCTCAACGATGTAGTTAGGTAGCAAATTGGGGTAGGCGACGAGAGGTGTATAGCCCGACTCATATAATTAACCCTATAAATCAGTAACTTGACAACTAAAATTAGTTCTAAGCCAATAATATGATACATGATATTCAATGCATGCTGCAACCCTGAGATTTTCCAACTATTATAAGTAATATTTATTATTTTGTTCTTGCATTCTTTTCTTTGGCACTCTTAAATAAATAATTAGGCCAATATAATTTAGTAAAAATAGTTAATTGACAAGTCATTTAGGTTCGATAATCTAGTTCTTTTAAAAGCCACTATATTACTTGCGCGACCGCGTACACTTGCGTGTGCAATTGGGAGCAACAATAACCCAATCTTCTAGCTCTTGAATTGACGATCATGGAGAAGAATGAGAGGATTATTGAAATAAAATATTATTACTTGTCGCTATTTCCCTTTACTTGATTATTATTATTATTCAAGAACGAAATGTAGTCATTTACACTGGGCATGACTTGTGGAAATATATACTATACTTTTGACATGTTTCAATTATCCGTTTAAAAATACCAATTTTTTTTTATGAAAGCTGTGAAGTAAGTTGTACTCCCTCCGTCCCAATGTGAAACATTTCGTTTTTCGAGAGTCAATCAGTTTAAGTTTGATCAGAAATGTGCACATGAAATCTTCAATTTTTTTGAAATGAAATATATATATCCATAAACTACGTAAAAAGTACTATAAGTCATAATAATTGACAAATCAAAATATTTAAAAAATATATGAAAAATTTACGGTAAAAAATAAACTTGTTGAATCTCAATATCCGAAATGTGTCACATAAATTGGGATGGAGTGAGTAATAGTTTGGGAGTGTACTTGTCCAAAGAACAATTCATTTAACTCCACCATTTTCAGAACAAAATACCATGTACATGTTAACATGAGCTTGTAGGTAGCAATGAAAAACTCACATTTCATGGATTATATATTAATGAAACAAACAATTTCTCTATATAAATCTATCTTCAATGTTTGAGGAATACATACAAAAAAGAGAAGGTTTTATTCTCTTGCAAGATTCATTCAACACACTACACTACAAATCATGTTTGTTTATTTTGGACTGGAATCTGTATGCCTTGAAGAAGAAAGTCATGATCGCGCTGTTTTGGAGACAGTCGTTGTACATGCCTACTTAATCTTTTTTCTTTCTAAATCCATTTGCTTTCTATGATGTATTGCATAATTCACATTAGTTTAATCCTTTATTGTAGACTTCAAGTCAGCTTGCTACTTATTTTGTTGGACTTCTGGGGACCCCTATCAATATTTTATTCTTAACTTTTAGATTTTAATATGTTGCATTCCAATAACTTGAGTAGGGCAAATGAACTTTTTGGACTAGTGCTCAATGAAATTCATGAAATTAACTTTCATATTTTCAGAGTAGCTGAACTTTGTAGAAGAGAATCTTTTTTCAGCAAGACTAAAATGGAAGCTTTGAGAGTTGAGGAAGCCTCAAATTTCAGGTCCCGTTGTATGTACGATGTGTTCATGAGTTTTAGAGGTGAGGATACTCGTAAGACTTTCACTGATCATCTTTACAAAGCTTTGGTGGATGAGGGTTATCGAACATTCAGAGATGATAATGAAACTGAAAGAGGGGAAGATATTAAATCTGAATTGGATAAAGCAATTCATAGCTCAAAGAGTTCAATTATCGTCTTGTCAAAAAATTATGCAACGTCTAGTTGGTGCCTTGATGAGCTTGTCATGATTCTTGAAAACAAGAGGAAAAGAGGACATGCTATATTGCCAGTTTTCTACTATGTGGATCCACTCGATGTTGGAAAGCAAATGGGGAGCTTTGCTACTGCATTTGCTAGTTATGAACAACGAATAATGGAACAATCTGATGAAGGTAAAGAGGAGTGGATCGAGAAGATCAAACGGTGGAGGGCAGCACTCAGGGAAGTGGCTGATCAACGTGGGAATGGAATGGTTTTACAGAATTCAGATCAAGAGTAATTTCATTCAACTTCTCTTTCTCTTTTCTATTTTTCTCATCTCTCCTACCCATGTTGGTACCAAATGATGAACAACGTATAAGATCCGAGCATATGGAAACAATGGATACGTCTTCTGGACGAAACAAATAAAAAGTAGAAGCTTACCGGGTGGTATAGGGAAGACATCAATCGCCAAATATGCATTTAACTATAACTTTGAAAGTTTTGAAAGAAGCAGCTTCCTCTACAATGTTAGAGATTTTTCCGAGTCTACCGATGGACTAATTTATCTGCAGACACAATTTCTTTCTGATATTCTTGATGGGAGGAAGATTGACATTCAGAGTGTTGAAGATGGAATCAATCAGATCAAAAGTGCTGTTTATGGTAAGAGGGTTCTCGTTGTGCTGGATGATATTGATGAAGTGGACCAGTTAGCTGCTATCGTTGGAATGCGAGATTGCTTTTATTCAGGTAGTAAAATTATAGTGACAACTAGGCAGATAGAGTTACTGAGGGCTTGTGAAAATGAATTGATCGTTGATGTTCAGAAACTGAACAAAGTCGAATCCGTTGAACTATTTAGTTGGCATGCATTCGGACAAGGCCATCCAGTCGAGCATTACACCAAGTTCTTGAGAGGGATTATAGAATATTGTATTGGATGTCCTCTAGCTTTACAAGTTTTGGGTTCTTCTCTCTCTGGTAAAAGTCTAGATGTATGGGAAAGTACACTGAAGAAACTAGAGGTAATTCCCAATAGTCAAGTATCCAAGAAACTGCAGATTAGTTTCGCCTTTATACAAGATGATCATGACAGAAGCCTATTCCTTGACATTGCCTGCTTCTTTCTTGGAAAGAATGTCGACCATGTTGTCACTATACTTGATGCATGTGGATATTATTCAATGGTTGGGATTCAGAATCTCCAAGATATATTCTTGTTAAAAATTGATAAATATGGAAGACTGATGATGCATCCATTAGTAAGAGATATGGGACGAGAAATTATACGTCAAGAATCACCTAAGCATCCTGAAAGACGGAGTAGATTGTGGCATTACAAGGACTCATTTAAAGTTTTGAATGAAAAAAATGTAAGATAAATTCATCTTCATTTACTTTTGCAAATCATGTTGTTTCACAAATCAATTGATCACTTTATGTTTTCATCAGGGTTCAGATATAATTCCATGCCTGAACCTTAGGTCTTGTGCAGAGAAAGATAAGCCACTAAGGAGCTTCCATCATCCAACAACACAGGAGTACTTGCAGGAATGTGCCAATATAATGAGGAAAATAAGACTGTCACGCCAAAATGATCCACCAAGGCAACCACAGCCTCGTAAAGTTCTCCTTAATGGTTCTAATAATAAAAACTCTGAATCAAAGAAGGTGGACAGCATCAATACTGATGCCTTTTCTGGTATGCGCAAATTAAAACTGCTGCAACTTGACAATTTAGCAGTTAAAGGAAATTACAAGGAATTCCCGAGGTCGTTGAGGTGGTTGTGCTGGCACAAATTCCCATATAAATGTTTACCTGATGGCTTACCTTTGGAGGAAGTGGTGGCCCTGGAAATGCGCCATAGTAGATTGCATCATCTTTTCCAAGGAAACAAGGTAAATATGGCACAAACTCCACATATAGCGAAACTTATTATATTCAACAAGCAGAAGTTGTTATATTGTATTAATAATCCCGCCTACCTGACTGAACATCTAGTTTCTGAAGTGAAGTCTGCATGTATTCTCTCTGCCTTGAAAACTTGTTCCTTGCACAAGTCCTATTTATAGAGTGTTTGTTGTTTCTTTGAGCAACAAACTATTGTAATTATTTAGTCACTACCATGTCTAAGATTCAACATTCTGATGAATTGTTTTCCCTTTTTCTCTAACTCCTTTGAGTGGTTGATTGTTTAAAGATTGATAGATGAGTCAGATACTGATTTTTATTTGTTTCTCTTACAGGTTCTCAATGCGTTGAAGATTCTGAATCTCAGTCATTCAGAAGGTCTGTCCTGCACCCCTGACTTTCAAATCTCCCAAATCTTGAGAGGATAATTCTCAAGTACTGCACTAGGTTGACTGAGATTGATAAATCGATTGGGGGACTAAAGAGACTCCTCATTTTGAACCTAAGAGGTTGCCAAAGTCTAAGGAAGCTTCCCAGATGTATTAGTCATCTTCATTCCCTCGAGAAGATAATACTGTATGGTTGCTAAAAACTTGTATGGTCTTCATTAGAGCTGAATAAGATGCAGTCATTGCTAGAGCTTGATGCCGGTGGAACTGCTAACGATCAAGTTTCTACTTCCGTAAGAAAGAAGCATTTGTTGATGTGCTCTTCAGTCTCAAGCCCAAGAAAATCTCCTGGAATCCTGTTAACTAAAGTAACTCATACATTAGTAACCTTAAGTCTTATTGGATGTGATCTATCAAGTGATTTGATTCCAGAGGAGCTTGTTGATTTCTCCACGCTGCGGAACTTGTTTTTAAGTGAGAATCCAATTCACAGTCTACCTGAAAGCATTAAGAGGCTTACCAATCTCAGGACACTTGAGTTAGAAAATTGTGAACAACTTGAATATCTTCCAGAGATCCCAGCCAGTGTGAAAATCTTGAGTACTTGGCAATGCAGCTCACTCCAACGGATACACAATTTACCAAATTTATTGACAACATTGAATTTTCTTGGATTATCTTGCAATAAACTTATTGAGGTTCAGGAAATGTTCCAGCTAAAATGTATTTCTTTATTTGATGCTGAGTTAATCAGTGTTCTGGGACTACCCAACTTGAATGACATGAAAGTGGATCTCTACAACAGTCTGACTCTTACAAGATGGAAAGGTCCTATACAGGTTTGCTCCATCTCCTACAAGTCCCATTTATATTTCATATTTGGTTAAGAAATATGAGGTTCTTGCTTCTGTAACACTTAAAGGGGAAATAAGATACCAAGATGTGGTTGGATAAAATATAATCTCCTTTCGTCTCTACATGATGTATACATAAATTTGTGTTTAATATGCAAGGCCTCTCTGAATTTGGTATATTCAGCACTTCTTTTCATGGAAGTGAGCTTCCAGACGGGTTAAGCTATAATTCTACAGGGGTGTCCTCAATTAGTTTTGATGTGCCTAATCATGACATTCAGGGTTTGAACTTATATGTTATCTATGAGAATGCCAGAACATCCTATTGTACAAGGAGAAATAAATTTTGGAATGAGTTTCATGTTAGAGTGGCAAATAAGACCAAGGATCTGAGATGGACATACAGTCCAACATTTAAGGGGTGAAGTTATCACATGGTTATGCCATTGGGAAATAGGAGATCACTTGGATACTGGAGACTCTATGAGCATTTCAGTGACTCTATTTGCTGGTGCTCGGTTGAAGGAATTTGGCGTCTACATTGTCTATAAGCAAAATGGCAACAATTTGAGATGTAATACATCATCTCCTCCTGCACACCATCTCATGAATGGGGTGGATGTCTCTGCATATCAGGTTCAGGGCTCCTACTTCCTCTGTCATCATGACTTTGATATTCAACAAAATTGTTCCATTTATGGATGGAATTCAACGGGCTGGTATGAATTCTTGTTTGGTGATAATTCTGAAGATTTTCCTGACGAAATGTCTCCCTACGACTAGCCAGAATGTCTATGGTCTTCTATTATATCTGGAGTGGAGGATGATAAAACTTGGTCATTACC
The DNA here is from genome assembly GCA_029582725.1 of Solanum chiquidenum. Taxonomy (NCBI): domain Eukaryota; kingdom Viridiplantae; phylum Streptophyta; class Magnoliopsida; order Solanales; family Solanaceae; genus Solanum; species Solanum chiquidenum. Next base: position 9,986 of record JAJOOS010010787.1, read on the forward strand.
TTGATGCTGGTGTGGAGCTAAGCTTTTCTTAAATTATTATGATTGACCATTCATTATATTTTATTTTCATTGGCAAGTAGGTTCCTATTTTATCAGTATCATAGGTAATCCACTACATTTGCAGGTGGTTCTTCAAAAAGGAGTACTGGATGGGTATCAATGCAGGCTGGTTCCATTCCCAGGTGGTTCAATGTCAAACTGATGTCCTATTCATAAATTTGCATTTGTAGTGCCTGAATCAAGTCCGTTTCTATTTTAAGAGGATATAATCCATGAGGAAAAAGCTAACGTAAGCCCTTGTAGTAGCGCGTGTAATTCAGGATGAGTATTAGTTATTTCCAGACTGATCATTTCTATAGTACTTCTTTGGAGTCTATTTTGACTTACTAATTTCATTTCAACTGCAATTCTTAGCCTGTGTTGGAGTGGTAATTAATAACTCCGTTTTATGTATTTGTGGTCTATTGTGACAAACTAGCCACATGTAAATTGTTTAAGCATGTTATGATCAATATTCCAGATCCAACTTAGCTAGGTTTCTATCATTTCCTCTTCAGTGTTAGCTTTGTAGATAATAGCAGAAGAAAAGTATAATTCGGAAACCTTCTGCTAGCCCAAAATCGTTAACTAAAATCGGAAGATTCAACTAAGGAAGAGGAAGCTAGAAAGGAGAAGGAATATTTTGAAAAGAAAACTTTGATATAGAAGAAGACTATTCGATTTGGGTTGTTCTTGAGTTACATACAAATGCCTAATGCCACCCCTATTTATAGTTCTGTAGGGATGATTATAGATACTAAGAATCTAGATTGTTCTAACCTCTTCTACAAATATCTTCCTCAAGTATCTAATATTCTAGACTATCTAGATTTTTCTCAAGTACAAATATCAAAGATATTACTCTACAAAATTCTAGAAAGTTCTACTAAATATCTATGATATTTTTTGTACCTCCAAAAAATCAACTTTAATTTTTCACACTCCCCCTTAAAGTGATTTTTTGAAAACTACCCCACATTGTTGTGGAAGAGCTCAAACGAAGCTTTGAGCCACACCTTGGTGAAGATCTCAGCAATTTCTTCTGGACTCCTCTTGCTTTATCAAATGATAAAGATTTTCCGTTATTGAATGAGCCATGTGAATTATCTAGTTCATGAGTTTCTAGACTCCCCTTTCTCTTAGCTTCCCTACAGTTGTACTATCTGGATATACATCTATGATGGACAAGTTTGGAACTCCGATACTCAAAATTTTAGAACATGCTTCTTCCGATGCAACTCCATAATATTGAGATATTTCATTAGTATTAGCCTCTTCATCTGAGTCGGTGATGATATTGTCATCTATTTCTTCTGAAGCCTCGGCACCATAGTAGGATACACCATCAATTTAAGAAAACTCTAGATAATCTAGAATATTAGATAGTTGAGGAAGATATTTGTAGAAGAGGTTAGAACAATCTAGATTCTTAGTATCTAGAATCATCCCTACAACTATAAATAGGGGTGGCATTAGGCATTTGTATGTAACTCAAGAACAACCCAAATCAAATAGTCTTCTTCTATATCAAAGTTTTCTTATTCAAAATATTCCTTCTCCTTTCTAGCTTCCTCTTCCTTAGTTGAATCTTCCAATCCTAGTTAACGATCTTGGGCTAGCAGAAGGTTTTTCGAATTATATTTTTCTTCTGCTATTCTCTACATGGTATCAGAACCATAGTCATTTGTTGACTTCTGGATATTATTTCAAGATCGGATTAGTGGTAAATTCAACTAGTTTGTCTATATGGATTTTAGCGGTCGTGTTAATGGACTGGGGATGGAATTGTTGAATCAGTCCAATTACAAGATATGGAAGACATGTATAGAATCATACCTTGTGGGAGAGGATTTGTGGGATGTTGTTAATGGGAATGACACAAGTCCTCCTACTGACGGACCGAAAAATAATAGTGCGTACAAGAAGTGGAAGAAGATTAATGCAAAGGTAGAGTTCATTCTGAAGAGGACAATCTCCTCCAATTTATTTGATCATATTATAAAGTGTAAATCAGCTCATGAAATATGGAGGACCCTCGATCGCTTGTTCAACAAGAAGAATGAAGCTCGACTGCATATATTGGAGAACGAATTGGCTAACATCACTCAAAGTAATTTTTCTATCTCCGAGTATTTTTTAAAGATTAAGAACTTATGTTTTGAGATATGTTTATTGAATTTGGAGGAGGCTATTTCCAAAGCACGAATGAGAAGAATAGTCATTCGTGGATTAAAACCTGAATATATTCTATTTGTGACATCAATTCAAGGATGGGTTCAACAACCATCCTTGGAGGAATTTGAAAATTTATTGTCGTCACAGGAATTACTAGTCAAGCAGTTGGCTAGTGTGTTTGTCAAAGATGGAGAGGGAGATGCTCTTGTAGACGACAAGAGAAACTTCAAAGGAAAATCAAGAGATATGTCGCACTCTCGATCTTCAGGTGATTCAAGCTCGCCTGGAAAGAAGGAAGAGCCTTCTAACTATTATGGTAAGAAGCCTCCCAAATGCTATCAATGTGGTAATGTAGGACACATAAAAAGATATTGTCGAGCCAAGGAGAGTAATATGGCTCAAAAGATTGCTGAAGAAGAAGAGAAAAGTGGAGAAAGTGTTTAGTAGCTGAGGCTCGAGCAATAGATGCTATGGTTTCTATCAACCTTGAAAGAAATTGGTTCGAGGATTCAGAATATAATGCAGTCAACCACGTGGAGAAGCAAGACACTGATGTCATTGATATGAAGCAAGAAACTCTTGAAAATGTTTATACTGGTGATATAGTAGCTTCTATCGAAGAAATCAAGGAAGTAAATTCTGAACATGCAGTGGTTGGAGCTATATATGCTGATGATGACCTTTATGGAGAAAGTATTGAGAAAGATATATGGGAAGTTGAAGGCTCTGATATCATGTAAAGAATAACAGAAAAAAATTATAATTCAGGAAACCTTCTGCTAGTCCAAGATCGTTAACTAAGATCGGAAGATTCAACTAAGGAAGAGGAAGCTAGAAAGGAGAAGAAATATTTTGAATAAGAAAACTTTGATATAGAAGAAGACTATTTGATTTGGGTTGTTCTTGAGTTACATACAAATGTCTAGATTGTTCTAACCTCTTCTACAAATATCTTCCTCAAATATCTAATATTCTAGATTATCTAGATTTTTCTCAAGTACAAATATCAAATATATTACTCTACAAAATTCTAGAAAGTTCTACTAAATATCTAAGATATTTTTTATACCTCCAAAAAATCAACTTTAATTTTTCACAAGCTTTAGCCTCTAATAAGGTTATTATGCTGATGAGGTGGTAAAAAGGCAGTTCGGTCCCATGTTATAAGCAGGTTCGGTGAAGGCCCACATCTCAAGAGGTGTGATGTAGACAACTTATAAATCATACGGAGATAACTTTACCATTGTTCCAAGTCCATTTTATTTTGATGTTGGTTCAAATACGTGATATGGTTTTTGTTTTTTCAAAATTTGATCCAATTTGAAATCTTGATGCGTTTGTTTTCTTCTCCGGTGGTGATGACAAATCCTCTACATATCAAGAAACCGTCTTCTCCCGTGGTGATCCATAAGTTTTTCACAAATCAATAAGTCTTCATCTATGGTAGATGTAGTGATCCACACATTTTCATACCTCGGTGTTTAGCTTCACATTCGTGGTCATATTCAATAAATAAGTTAGTCCATCAATTCAAGAACAAACGTGATGTATGTATATGTATTCAAGACTATTTGAGTTGACAATCGTGAGAAGAATTGGAGGAGTAAGTCTTTGAATTTCAAATAGTCTAAAGATTGTAATCAGGGGCGGATCTACTAAGGCTCATGGGGGTGCCACGCCATCCACGAGCTTCGATCGAAACGTGATGTATGTATATGTGTATATACGTACAATGTGTATAAATAAACAAATGGCACCCATAGAACCAAAAGGCGTTGTTGTGCCACTGGTAAAGGGTGAGACTCCCCGCCTTCCAGACTCGGGATCGAGTCTGGGAAACGACTTTTAAAAAATCCTCACAGCCTCAAATAAATGAGGAATTCAGCTTCAACAATGCATATTTTTGAAGATTATATTTCCTTTTTTCTTTTTAGTTCTAGTTGGCTTAGTTTTAATTAGTATTGTTGACTAATTTAATTTATTAATCTTTGATTTTTTATAATTTGTTATTAGTTATTTGTTTGATGGAGAAGTGTTAAAAATAGCTTTAAACTATGTCACATTGAATAAATATATTCTCTATTAATAGTTTGATTAATAAATGTCCTTACTATTAATAATCTGTACTAAAAATGTCTCCACTATCAATAGTTTGACCCTAAAAATGTCTCTGTTGTTACTTTATTGTGTCAAAAATACATTTTTTCTAATGAACATAATTTTTTTTTTCTAATAAAATTATTATTTTTAAAGAATCCCTTTCTTGTTTCTTTTCTTTTGAAATCCTTTTAAGTTTTAACTAATTTTTTTTGGAAATAGTAATATTTTTCTTAATCTTGTTTTGTAATTTAAATAGAATAATGCCATATTCTTTTAAAATAATATCATAGTAACTTCATCTTTAATTTTTATTTAGATATGATAAAATCCTTTTTTCCTAATAATATAAAAATATATTTTTATTTCTTAATCTTTTTAAAATTGATTAAGTAAATATTTTTCTTGTAGCTATCGCAACGGTGGAATATCATTTTCTTCCATGAAGTAGATAAAAAATGAAATATGAAATAAGAGTGGTGACAAATATTCAAATGATTTGTTTAGTTTGTTACATAGTAAGTGATATATTTACAAATATAAGTAATGATACTCTAACTGACCGTTTTCAAAGTATGTAAACTCATCGAGAACTATTATAAATGAATAGTATATATTTATAATATTAGTAAAATTATTTTAAAAAAAGTTATGCTTTATGGATTTTGTGCGGAATCAAAACCTAAGGTTGATTTAGTGATCTAAGCAACGTGTCTACTTGGCACCCAGAAAGTTCAAATCCTGGATCCACCTCTGATGGTAATTCACGTAAATATTTATTATTTGTACTATCTTCCTTGTCTATAATTTTCCAGAGGCAAGAATTTGGTGTTAGAATAACAAAATGTATTTTACCAAAAATAGAGAATACTATTCCTTGGTCATCCTGTATAACTACGTTATAATTATGATACACACATTTAATAAGAAAATTTCAAGAAAAGATGGACTTAGTTCTTAAAATGTTGATAGCATTACCTAAATAAATAGTAAGATTATTGTTACTAATTGCATAAAAATAGCTAATCTTATAAATATTTTATAAAACAATGTCTTTCATCATTATGCCTATATGCTATAATATACTTTTGCATTGTCCAAATTCTATTTATCCAATAACACAAAATCATGAAGTAATTATTATTATAATTGATAATACCAGGTCCCAAGTTAGACAGAAACTTTACCATCTGACTGATACAATACATAACATAATATTTTGGGATAATGCATAAATACCAGCTTTGGCAGAGATTGTCATGATTAGCCGTTTTTCATTTTTACAATAGTTGATTACACTAAGAGGCGAATCTAGAATTTTTCGAACATGGGTGCACCAAGAAAAATGTATTAAGTGAGAATTGATCTGAACATGGTGCACCAAGAAAAATGTACTAACTGGAAATTGATCTTTAAGTTCTCAGGTCAAAAACTCAATTAGACTTCTTATAGTACGGATGCCAGAATATAATATAATACAAATTTTAGAAAATATATACATAAAATATTTAGTTTTACGAAGAGACCATGAGTTTAGATGCCCTATTATTTGCCTTTAAATTCGCCAATGATTACACTAAACATTCTTTGTATTTTAAGTAACTTACACCCTCATGTACATAACTAAGTATATTAAAAGATAAATTAAAATTATAATTCTAGCCTCTAGCTAACAAATCAATGTTATTAAATAAAGTTACCTAAAACGAACAGGGTGAAGTATAAGCACATTGTTTTGGAAGATTTTAAGTTAAAAGTGATTGATACTTAGAAACTTGTTAGCCAGCGTGTAAATTTAGCGCGTCGAAGAAATCAAGAACTCCTCAACGTTAACAAATTAAGAATCCCCTGTTTCTAAAACCCTTTGATTGGACAACAATATAAACCCTCTTTATCAATAATTCTTCTCGTTATTTACATTCATCAAAGCTGTTGCGTTCTAACAGTTGATCTCTCTCTCTTTCTTGAAAATTTTCTTCTTTTTTCCATGGGAATACTAATGGAAGACAATGTTGGTAGTGGGTCGAAAGAGGAGTCCTGCATTACTGATTTCGAATGTGTAGATGTTGAAAAAGATGAAGCTTTTAGAAAGAATCCCTTTATATGTGAACATTCTGTTGATCACTACTACTATCTTCTCCCAAGGGCTAAAAGAAGCAGAATTTTCACAAGAAAGAAGCCTCCTACTGTTATGCCGTCTCAATCAATGTCACAGAAAAAGGGTCTCAAGATTCGAATCTCTCTTAAACGTAAAACAATCGAAGCAGTTGATGAAGACCTTTCCATGGAGAGAAACAAGAATCAAACTCTGTTCGATGAAAAACAGAGTAAATTGGAAGATAGAGAGAAAAAGACTGAAACTCTGTTGGATGAAAAACAGAACAAAAAGAAAGACAGAGAGAGAAAGAGAAGAAAGATTAAACCAATAATTGATCCTCCAGTTTTTCCAGATGAGTTGAAGGACAAGATTTCAAGAATGGGTGTTCAAATTTCTCAAGTGAAACTCGTAATTCAGAAAGTTCTTTATGATACAGACTTGAGTTATAAGCATATGCGTATGTCGATCCCCGTCAACCAAGTGGAGAATAAGGATTTCTTGACACCACAACAGAAAATGGTAATGGAGACGAGAGATATTGTGTCTAACAAAAAGAGCAAGATTCAGTTCAACTTGATTGAGCCTTCACTTGAACAAACAAAAATTCATTTGGCAAAATGGGACATGAGTAACAGCTCAAATTATGTGTTATTGAATGAGTGGATGCAAGTAGTAGAAAGGAATAACCTCAAATCTGGAATGGTAGTGCAGTTGTGGTCATTTCATCAAGATTTGGTTCCATGGTTGGCTCTTGTTTTGGTTCGATAATAATTTAGACGTTGATTTCATGTGTAACTATTTAGTACAGTTTGCCAACTTTTGTTTAGGACTAGTGTCGTAGTAAACTTCTTTTATTTGTTTTGACAGATATCCTTTTTAGTTTATTTGAATGAAATATAACTTTTTAGTTGGTACTTCACTTTTTCTGTTTTGTACTGTTAACTAGAGAGGAGATTCTCAGGCATAAAGACACAACTGTAAACTATGTTATCTATCATCAGCTGCAGTGGTAACACTAAACACAGTGCTCTGTATTGAAATCAAAATAAATAATCATATTCAAATGGTTTTTCCATACAAAATGTTGCTATTCTCTTTACAATATGTGCCCAAAGGGACATAGGGATGGATGATACCTCTCCAACAATCAATTCAGAGTCTCAGTTACTTTGTCTTTTTCACCATGCTTCTTGTCATCTCAGGCATATACCATTTATTAAGTTGCCTTGTCTTACAGGTTTATGTTGCATAACTTGCTCGATTCTGTACTGTCTCGACCTCTTTCTTTCCTTTGGCCCAAAGACTTGGTGATGGTGGTGCAACCACATGGTTTAAATGGAAGTAAAAAATGACTGTCCTTTTACAGCATTAATGATTTGATTTCGACACAGAGAAAATGTAAATGGATCTATCTACACTAGTCATTAACCTCTATACAAATTCCTCTTCAAGATAAGGCGAGAGCTCACCACTTCCCCTTTCAGATGGTTCCTCCATATAGAATCAACATCGAATAAGAGATAGTATTGATTATGGTTTCATAATATTCATCGAACGCCTTCCATGATTTGCAATTATTGACATTCGATAATAGGAATATCACGAGTATTCCAGCCATTATAGCAACTAAAATACCACATGTGAAAGCATTAGTAAAAATACCACAATTACTTCTTTTGAATTGAGCCATGGGGGAAACAGTTCCATTCAATGCAAGGGGTGTATGATTTACCTTAGAAATTTTAGCTCCCAATACTAGCAAAACAGTTCCATTCAATGAAGGACTTCATCATTACCGCATTTTGGTTACGGATAAAGGAGACAATGGTTGTACCAGAAAATCAGCAATAGGAGCTTGAGTAGAACGAATTAATTTATTTTCGCGGCAAAGATTAATGCTAATCAATAAAGACTGTTGCCTCAATTTGTCAAACAATTGATCTGCATTAATTTCTAAATGTTCAATGTTCCTTTATTGGAACTTCATCTTCCACCGATGGATCCATTGCTTGTTTACACTTTGTTTGGATGGTTATTATCTTTAAGTTGTCTAATTACCGATTCGATAGGAGTAGGCTGTCCCAACTTGGCAACCTTAGCTTGAATGTAGTGCACACATGTTTCGGGAGTGAAAGGAGTAGAAGGTATATATCATTCAACTCTAGAATTAAAATTGGTGATATTGATTTAGTTAAATGAGATTAAATAAAATGCAGACTTGATTAGAGTAATTACAAATTTTGGGTGTATATATTACTATATTGATTTTTTTTTCAAATGTTAATTCATAGGTGAATTATAGTTGATACTCGATGCAATTTCATAGAGAGAGATACTAAAAAAATTGTGTGAATAATAATAATAATAATAATAATAATAATAATAATAAGAGAGGTAATTATGGTTGATAATTAGAGTTAAAGTGTAATTTTATAAACTTAAGCCTCATTTATTTTTTATTAAGATTAAGACGTCTGAATCTGAATACACATCTTAATTATTAAGATCTTGTTTGTAGAACACTGAATGATTAAGACAGTTTGTTTTTAAACATCTGAATATATATAAATAATTTATTAATATGTAAACACAATAAATATTATAAAATTCAACACAAATTAATCTTAAATAATAGGTGAAACATCTCTAGTTTCTATAATGTGTTTGTCCATGTACTCTTCCTAAAATAAATAATGAACATGATACATTCAAATGATTTTAAACAAATTTATAAAGACATGATCGTCCTATTTCAGCAACATATATTTATGAAGTTGATTAGCTTTTTTAATCAAATAAAAATTTTACAATAAATTTTTTCAATTCTTAATAAACAAGTAGCAAGAACAAAAATTGAAAAATTAATGAAAATAATTTAGAGAACTAATAAAGTTGGAAAATGAGAGATGCTTGAATTTTTTAAAAAGAAAACAATATGGAGCATATATATTTTTTCTGAAAATAAAAGTGTCTTAAAAAGAGTCTGAATGAGAATAAAGAGAGTTTGAATGAGAATAAAGAGAGTTTGAATGAGAATAAAACTCTGTCACAGTTCTGATTCATTCAGACCTTTTCAGACCGATACGAGATTTTTAAGTAGAAGAAATAAACACATTTAATGGCATAATGTCTGAACCATTCATTCAGACCTCTATTAAACAAACGAGACTTTAATTGATTTGTATATGATTATATATATATCAACATATATTACTAATACTTACATAACTGTATCCAAGTATCAAACAACCCTAAAGCTGATGGGGTTAGGGAATATGTTGGGAGAGTAGGCGGCAAGATGGTGCATTTTAGTGGTCAAGAACACGAATTTAAGAGTATAAATGTGTACGAGCAAAAATTCCTTAAAATATATAGAAATTTTAAAAAAAATTGTATTCCATGAAAAAAAGTTAAACAGGTGAAGTATAAGCATATTATTTTTGGAAGATTTACTAGCGTGTTAACTTAGCGCGTCCAAGAAATCAAGAATTCCCAATGTTGAAGCTATTGCTTTCTAATAGTTTTTCCATTTATCTCTGTTACTGGAGATTTTCTTTTTCCATGGGAATACTAAAGGAAGATGGTGGTGGTGGTGGTGGGTCGAAAGAGGAGTCGTGCATTACTGATTCCGAATGTGTGGATGATGAAGAGCATGAGAAAGATGAAGCCTTTAGAAAGAATCCATATATGTGTGAACATTCTGTTGATCACTACTACTATCTTTTGCCAAGGGCTAAAAGAAGCAAAATTTTCACAAGAAAGAAGCCTCCTACTGTTATCCCGTCACAGGAAAAGGGTCTCGAGATTCGAATCCCTCTTAAACGCAAAACAGACGAAATAGTTGATGAAGACCTTTCCATGGAGAAAAAGAAGACTGAAATTCTGTTGGATGAAAAACAGAGTAAATTGGAAGACAGAGCGAAAAAGAGAAGAAAGATTAAACCAATAACTGATTCTCCAGGTTTGCCAGATGAGTTGAAGGAGAAGATTTCAAGAAAGGGTGTTCAGATTTCTGAAGTGAGACTGGTAATTCAGAAAGTTCTTTATGATACAGATTTGAGTTATAAGCATATGCGTCTGTCAATCCCCGTCAACCAAGTGGAGAATAAGGATTTCTTGACACCACAACAGAAAATGGTATTGGAGACGAAAGATATTGTGTCGAACAAAAAGAACAAGATTCAGTTCAATTTGATTGAGCCTTCACTTGAACAAACAAAAATTCATTTGGCAAAATGGGACATGAGTAACAGCTCAAGTTATGTGTTATTGAACGACTGGATGCAAGTAGTAGAAAGGAATAACCTCAAACCTGGAATGGTAGTGCAGTTGTGGTCATTTCATCAACATTTGGTTCCATGGTTGGCTCTTGTTTTGGTTCCACAATAATTTAGATGTTGATTTCATGTATAACTATTTAGTGCAGTTTGCTAGATTTTGTTTAGAATTAGTAATTTTTTGTTTTGACAGGAATCTTTTTAGTTTATTTTTATACTGCAAGAGTATGAAATATAGCTTTTTGAAATAAGATTCTTTGTTGCCTGTTGGTAGTTCACCTTTTCCGTTTTGTACTCTAAATTGTTAGTCTTAATGGGATAAAATCATCACCTTTTCTGTTTTGTACGCATAATTGTTGTCCAATCCTCTAGCCACATGTTGTGTACCTTATAAGATACACATTATAAGAAGCTTATCACCTAATAGTTTGTCAATCATGTAATAGCCAACTAAACGAGTATTTAAGATCGCTGCACCCTCGTTGCTCCAGTCCTCGCCCTTTACCAAGGCCATTCCATGTCGTCTTCTAGTTCTGCCAAGGCAGCCTCCTCAACGTATTTCTCATGATAGATATCAATGTCACAATCATCTTCTGTTCCAGTATTTATAGAACCTTCACGAATGCATGTTACTGATCAGTAACAAGAAAGATTCTTGGAAACAGAAAGCTTATAAACCTTAAACATGTACTACTTACTCTGCACAAAATCTTCGAATAACTTTTGGTACAAAATCAACCTCATTGCTGCTTGTTTCCTTTGGTGGCCATTAAACAAAAAGTAGTCTGGGTGAGAAAAGCAGTAATGATTCCATGCTAGCTGATACACAGGCATATAACTTTCCATGACACAGTGTCCAGATAGATAAGCACTAGCATCACTACTTTTAATTGCAAGCTTGTTTGATGCTACCGATAGATCTGTTTCTACTGTGTCACACTCAAGGCTAACTCCAAAATCTTTCATCTGAAAAGTATTACTCCAACCAATTATTGAGACATTAATCTCATCACCAGCTTCAAGGTACTTCCCTAATTTCCAGTGGCATAAAAATGTCAAGTCTTCATTTGGTCCTGGAATGCCTATGAATGTTGGGGCATAAATCCATTTGACACCCTTGGACAAATTATTCAGTTTGATGAAAAAGGAATACCAGTTCCCAAGTTCACTTTCTTCCCAGCATCGAGATTTCTGATGATTGGAACGTGAATATACAATGCTGATATTAAGTCCTATTATCTTTGTATTAGGAAGAGAATCCACTTTCAGAGTCAGTAAGCTTTCTTCACCCTTCCTGCTGAACCAGCTTGGGATCTCACTTCCAGGAAAGTAAGTGCTGAAGATGCCAAACTCATAGACTCCCTAAGGGAAAAAAGAAATATTTAGCATGAAAAATTTGACAAAGGAGATTTCTCGTTCCTTCTTATGAAACATGTTTTGTTAATTGTCGGGGTGGTTTTAGTAGGAAAGAAGCTTACAAGACAGATGAAAATCATTTGACAGACAACGCTTACCTGCACTGAATATGTCTTTTTTGTGTTGGTAAGCCTGTTAAATAGTTCCACTTCTGCATTTTGTATATCATCCAGGTTTAGATGGTTCAGAGTGTTCACCATTTCCTCTTCAAAGTTTCTTATTGGCTCCAGCTTGAACAATCCAGGAATCTCAGTTAGTTTCTCACTGCCTCTAAGATCCAAGAATAATGTATGAGTCTCCAATAGGCTTGGCATATTTGTAACTCTTTCAAGTGATGTGCATTCTGTAGCCTTCAGCTTGATGAGCCTTGAAGGAAGATTGGGGAGTGATTGGAGGTTTGGGCATGCGTCTAGCCAAAGGTCCTGAAGCATACTTAGATTTGTGATACTCTCTGGTAGGTTAGAAATCAGGTTTCCACTTAGATTCAAATGGCGTAATGAGAAGAGGTTGTTAACACCAAGTGATAGAGCATCATCTGTTAGCTTGCATCTTGCCAGACTTAAGCTAATCAGTGAACTTGATAAAGAATACAGTGAAAAGTTGTCATAATCTGGGGATTTTCTTAATTTGGATGACCAAGATTGCCAGAGTGCAACCCATGATTTCTCGTGATCGTAATTAATTTCATCTGCATGAAGGGTTTTCAAAGATTCCAGATTTCCTAGATCAATTGTTGATAGAGCAAGTCCAGAACAGCCAGAAATGATGAGTGTTTCCAAGGAGTTGAGCTTACAAAAGTTTCTAGGAAGATTCGATAGACTCTTGCAGTCTCTCAGGTTCAAGAGAACAAGTTCCTCTAGATCTCCAATCGATTCATGAATATGGAACAATCTTACGCAATCCTTCAAAATGAGTTTTTCCAGATTAGGAAGCCCAGAAAAATCAGGAGTTCTTCTTAGGAAATGAGAATGACTGAGATTGAGAATTTTTAATAACTTGAGCATCTGCAATAGCCAATAACAAGTATATCAGGATTCAGGTCTATTAACATACTATCAACTTCCCTACTGTCAATGCTAAAACTGAAGATAAAAGCTTTACCCTAGTTCCCTCCCAGGCTTGTTGCAGTCTGCTTCTCCTCATATCAAGAGCAACAAGGCTCTCCAAAGGAAAATCCTTCGGAATGGACTTCAACAAGAATCCACGCCAATGAAGCAATTTTAAACTCTTAGGAAACCATTGGTAGCTACCAGTGAATTTTGCTTCTGTAAGCTGTAGAATTCTCAGCTTCTTCATTCTTGAAAATGCATCAATTTCAAACTGTACACCATTTGAAGTTTCTGAAAAGACATTTCTGAACAGCTCGAGAACAGTTAAACTCTGTCTCAGTGAGTTAGCATCAGTCATTCTCAGTGATCTCACATCTGCAGGACATTCAAATTGCCGGTGCCCAACATCATTTCCGTTCAATCTTTGCCCGACATATTCTACTTCCTTCAGCATCCGAATGTCAAGAACTAGACCTTGGATCCTTTCAGTACCCTACAGGATAACGAAAAATCATACATTAAGGCACATAGATATGGATGATTGTGCGTTAAATATCAAAGATTCAGATTTCTTACTGTCTTCCCCTGCAATATGTTAAAGGCATCTTTGTGTTTCCAAATCCTGCTTTGACTACTAGGCTCCCAAGGGGATTCTTCCCGAATAATTTCTCTTCCCATGTCTTGAAGTAATTGATGCACCATCAGTTTGTTATGGTCAATTGTCAAAAGGCATCTGTCAACAAGAATTTGAATGCCAACGACTGAAAAGAAACCACATCCATCAAGTATTGTTACTGCATAATCTTTGTCTTTTCCAGCAAAGAAACAGACAATATCAAGGAATAGGTTTTGAACATTATCATCTGGTAGACATTCATAACTTATCCTTAGTTTTTCAAGGATTTTACAGTCTGGAATAGCTTTCAATTTCCTTAATGCACTTTCCCAAACCTCTATACTTAAGTCACCAAGAGACGAACCCAACACTTTAAGAGCTAACGGAATTCCTTTACAATGATGCACAACATCTATTGTAAGATCCATATATTCTAAAGGGGGGCTTTGTTCACCAAATGCATGCCAACTGAACAGTTGAAGTGATTCTTTGGCATCCAAAGTCTTTAGCTTATACATCCTACATCTACATGCTTCAGTAGAACTTAATAAGTGACCATTTCTTGTTGTTATGATAATTTTGCTACCTGGATAAAACCAATCCCTCATACCGAGTACCGCATTTAGCTGATCTATGTTGTCTATGTCATCAAGAACAAGAAGAACTCTTTTGCAGCTGATGGCTTCTTGAATCTTGACGGACCCTTCATTAACATTATATATCTTTTCAACATCCTTCCCAAGAATATTCGAAAGAAGTTGTCTTTGTAAACGAACTAAACCATCATACTTTTCTAAAACTTTTCTCACATCTGCAAGGAAGCTACTGCCTTCAAATCTATCAAAATTCAGGTTAAAAGCTATTTTGGCTATTGTAGTCTTGCCAATACCTCCCATACCATGTATTGCAAGAATATCTACATTATTGGATCCCTCTTGTAACCACAAATCAATTTCTTTGACTCGAGAATCTATTCCAATTGGATGGGGAGCAACACTTAATACAGTACGTCTCAGTTTTCCTACAACCACCTTAACAATCTCTTGTATAAACCTCGACTCAGATCTGAAATAGTTTTACAATTTAGTAACAAGAATTGAATGACATAAACAGAAAATTTTATTCAGAAAAATATTACCCATTAGCTTGATTCTGTAAGACCATTCCTCCCAAATCAGCAACTTGTCTTAAAGCAGCCCTCCATTGATCCACCTTCTCTGTTTTATATCTCTCTTCAAACTTAGAGAAAGGTTCTTCAAAGCTCCCTTTCTGCTTCCTCACATCTGATGGATCTACATCATAAAATACGGGGAGAAGAAAATTCCCAAAAGATTTCTTGGTTTGAATCATATGGGTGAGTTCATCAAGGAATCTGTATGAAGAAGCATAGTCTTTTGAAATGATAGCTATTAGAATTCTTGATTCTTGAATTGCATTCTGCAGCTTTTTATCAAGCTCTTTATCATCAGGTCTGAATGAAGGGATACCAGCATTTAACAAAGCTGTATGAAGATGATCTCCAAAGGTCTTGCTTCTGAAACTTAAAAATACATGATGAACAAACTGATCAGACATTTTCTTCTTTGATCAAGTAGAATCAAAGTAAAGACAAGCAATGGAGCACAAGAGTAGGGAAAGCTACTTTAACAGTCAAAACTAATCATGTTTAATATTCTATGTTGAAGTGGACTTTGTTTTTTGGTGTGTTTGGTAATGTTTTCCAAATTTTTCATATTTGGTTACTTAAATGTTTTGGAAAATATTTTTCAAATCAAATTACTTTCATCAAATTTAAGGAAAATATGGTCTCCCTTCAAAAATTTAGGAAAACATTTTTCAAAACTCTGTCCAATCTCAAATAACAATATTTTTTCTTATCCCACCTCTACCCCCACTCTCCACATTAAAAAAATTTAAAATTTTAAACATTTATTTTTTTAAAAAAATCAATTTATTTTGTCTGTCCCGCCCCCGACCCCGAAACCAGCCCCCCCGAATTAAAAAAATTAACAACTTAATTTTTTTTTATTTTTGGAAAAATAGTTCAAATTTATATTTTTCTATTTTTTTTACCCCATACAACTCGTGTCTACCCTACTGTTAGACCCCCGTCTTGATGGTTCGAGCGGCTTTGGCTTGGCTAGGGATTTACATGATGAGCCTAATCGAGACCCAATGACTTCAATCAAGGTTAAGTTCTAATAAAAGAAAACCTTGGCAATGGCGTGACTAAGGCATGCAAGGCAAGGTGTGACTAAGACATGCCAAGGGCTGGAAAAGTGAAGGCCTGTGAGGTAAGACGTGGCTGCAAGGGCGGAGAAGGCAAAGGCAAGGCAAGGTAAAGTTGTGATCATGACAAGGTTGTGGCTAAACAAATTTTGAAGGCTAAGTGCTGGGCAAGGGCAACGTCTGAGGAGATTGGACCCCAATGACAAACTGGGTGAAGCAGCATCATCGCACATGGCTGACACGTAGGCAGGCGCGAGATTGGGCAGTTGAAGGGGATTTTTGCGCCAAAGCTGAAGGTTGCTCGTGTGTGCCTCGCACACGCGTGGGCAATTGGGCGAAATTGACAATTTCTAGCCGTTGGAGACTTATGAACATTATATATAAGATTTGTTGTTTAAATTTTGAATTTGGCTTATCAGTTGGGCTTGTCAATTGAATTCGTGGGCATGTGCTTGACATGTGACTGGGTATTGTGGCCTATTTAATGGCAAATGCAGACCAGTCTTAAGCAACATGTCTTTTGGTCGAATTTTGTAAGGCTAAACTATTTGTGTGCTTCTTTGTGACGCGAGTTAAATAGAAAGTTGGGGCTTGTTCCTGTAATGTGCTTGTGTGTTCTACTTTCGTATGCTTGTCTAGAGTTAATCTGAAACGTGAGTGAAAATGTAAAGTGTGCTGAGTCTAAGTGTCTTAGACTGCCTAAGTGGGTTAGATCGACTTGAGTTGACCCCCTTACACCTACCCCGCCCCCCACAAAAAAATTTAAAAGTTTATTCTTGAAATGATTTTTAAATTTTTAAATTTTCATTTTCTTTAACCCACTACTAGTACTAGCCCCCACCCAAAAAAATTTAATTAAAAGTTTGTTTTTTTAAAAAATATTTTCAATTTTTACCCCACCCCACCTTTTACTCGTACCCCCTACCATCCCCTCCTAACATACCACCCCCTAAAAAATAATAATTTAAAAATTTGTTTTTGAAAAATATTTTTGTTGTCGGGTTCAGACCCTGATTTGGAAGTCGGGTATCAATTCGAGTGTCGAAGTCAAAATCCGGAATGATGGATCGTGTTTAAGTTCCGATGTCAGGGTCATTGTCACGCCCCAAACTCGAGGTGCGCAACTGGCTCCTAATGCCAAAACTCGGGCTCGAGTCGACCATGCTAAACCATTTGCTACTAGCGCATGGCAGCCACACACAATCAATAAAACAAACAAGTATATCTCGGCTTAAAACTAAGCCCTTGGCCGGCAAGGCCCCTATCAACTGATCTATAAAAGAAAGAGCTACTCCCAGGAGATCATATAAATAAATAGCCAACTAGCACAGAAGTCCTGATTGGGCCGTCGAGGCCACCATGATATCTATACCAAAACTAAAAGTAGGTATATATCAATACAATACATCAAACAGCTCACAAGCTTCAGCAAACCAACAACATAAGCCAGTATGGCCATAACGTAGCTATACACCCCACACACTAGTCTGCAAGCCTCTAAGAGTAGTAAAGATTAGCGGGACAGGCCCCCAGCCTACCCATAAAGATATATACAACAAAAGGTAACAAACCTCCCAACTCTGGCAGCTCCGGAGGAAAGGGGCTAGCCAACTGGATAAAAGTCAATCCTGCTGCTGAGGAGGTCTACTCGGTCGTCTGTCAGGACCTGCATACATGAATGCAGCGCCCCCAAGGCAATGGGGTGCCAGTACAAAATAATGTACAGAGTATGAAAGGTAATAGACTATGAGGAGGTATCCTGATATACTGGAATAATCTGATAAATAAATCAAGGATAAGATAAGTGTACTTATAACACCCCGAATTTTTTTAAAACGTCTAAATTAACTCGTATCTTCGTGAAAAGACAAGGAGGGTGAGTAATAAATTAAAAATGATGTGGTATGTCATATTTTAAGTGTTCAAGGGTTGTATCTCAAGTTTTGCAGTTAAGTAAGTGGCAAAATAAAAGTTGACGAAAGTTATCGTAAGTTCCTTTTAAAGATTCTCTAAAATTTGTGTCAAATGTATTGGATGTTTTCTCCCAATATATAAAGAGTTAGAAGGCCTATTACCCATTAAATCGAAGCCCTACGATTCTAGTTTGCAAAGCACAAAACCTCGTATCAAACCGACATCAGAGTAAAAAGTTATGAGGGTTTTACTAGGGACTGCCGGGGTAGAATCCGGGTCGGGTAAAAAATATGGTATGTCGGCTTATTTAACGTTTTAAGCCATGAAAACATTCCATTTCAGTTTCAAACCAGAGAGAAAACTGAAGAGAGGGTTCCTATGGAGTTCTAGCATTATGAAGGTTAGTTTTTGACGATTTCTACCATTAAACATTGCCCCGTGCCAAGAAACGTAATCCCTACACGTGGCAATTGTTTTTCCCTTCTATTAGCTGCGTTTGGAGCTGGGTTTTGAAGATATAAATATGTAGTTATTGGTGTTTCTTCAAGGTTTAAACTTGGTTAACTAAGGTAATCATCTCGGGACTCTTTTATGGTTGTTTTATGAATTTCTACGGACGTTTCGACAAGTTGGGGCAATATGGAAAATCTGCCGATTTAAGAATAATTATGAATTGTTTATAGGTGCGTACCAGCTGTGTATATATAGTGTTTGCGAAGCTTAGGACATAATGAACAACTTTCATGAAGGAACTACGGTCTTTCGAGCGTTCATTGGAAAGGTATGTTAAGGTTATTCCCTACTTACGATATGTTTCCTTAAAGCTTAGGAGAAATGTAATTGGGTTGTTATCCTTGTTACACTTTTAGCCATTATTGTTGATTATTGGCTGCTCGAGTTGATATAATCCTCCCTTGTCGGGATTCTTATTCAGTTAGTAGCGTCCCTATGTTGGACACGACTTAGAGGCTATTTGTATAGGTTGCTTATAACTAAATTGCTCGCTTTTAGTGATTGGATTGTTATTGTTGCTCTTGGGGCTATTGTGGTTAGCTGCAGGAATGTGATCTATGCCTAGAAGAGCTATGTTCTGCCTACAGGGCTATATGGATGCCTAAAAGGGCTATGAGTTGCCTACGGGGCTATATTGATGCCTAGAAGGGCTATGAGTTGCCTACAGGGCTATATTGACGCCTAAGAAGGCTATGTGCTTCCTACAAGACCATGTTGTTGCCTAAGAGGGCTATGAGTTGTCTATAAGCTATGTTGATGCCTAAGAGATCTATGTGCTGCCTATAGGGCTATATTAATGCCTAAGAGGGCTATGTGATTGCCTACGGGGCTAGGGGACTACCGATAGGGGTATATAGGTTGATTGACACCTTCCGGGCTTATGGGGGCCTGAGTAAGTGGTCTTGTGTGCTGTTTGTACCTACCGAGCTTATGTGGGCTTGGTTAGGTTGTTATTTTATTAGTTTTGATAAGTTTAGATTTAGAAGCAGCCCAATTACATTTCTCCTAAGCTTTAAGGAAACATGCCGTAAGTAGGGAATAACCTTAACATACCTTTCCAATGAACGCTCGAAAGACCGTATTCCTTCACGAAATTTGTTCCTTATATCCTAAGCTTCACAAACACTATATATACACAGCTGGTATGGACCTATAAACAATTCATAATTAATCTTAAATCGACAGATTTGCGATAGTGCCCCAACTTGTCGAAACGTCCGTAGAAATTCATAAAAACAACCATAAAAGGGTCCCAAGATGATTACCTTAGTTAACCAATTGTAAACCTTGCATAAAAACCAATAACTATAAATTTATATCTTCAAAACCCAGCTCCAAACGCAGCTAATAGAAGGGAAAAACGATTGCCACGTGTAGGGATTACGTTTCTAGGCACGGGGGCAATGTTTAATGGTAGAAATCGTCAAAAACTAACCTTCATCATGCTAGAACTCCATAGGAACCCTCTCTTAATCTTTCTCTCTGGTTTGGAACTGAAATGAAATATTTTCATGGCTTAAAACGTTAAATAAGCCGACATACCATATTTTTGACCTGACCCGGATTCTGCCCCGGCAGTCCCTAGTAAAACCCTCATAACTTTTTACTCTGATGTCGGTTTGATACGGGGTTTTGTGCGTTGAAAATTAGACTCGTAGGCCTTCGATTTAATGGGTAATAGGCCTTCTAACTCTTTATATATTGGGAGAAAACATCCAAGACATCTGACCCAAAGTTTAGAGAAATCTTTAAAAAAGAACTTACGATAACTTTCGCCAACTTTTATTTTGCCACTTACTTAACTTCAAAACTTGAGATACAACCCTTGAACACTTAAAATATGACATACCACATCATTTTTAATTTATTACTCACCATCCTTGTCTTTCCACGAAGATACGAGTTAATTTAGACGTTTTGAAAAGTTGGGGTGTTACAGTCATGTCCTGGGTTGGATATCCACTCTCAATTCGAATGTTGGGTCTCGAGTCAAAAATTGGGGTCAGGTCCTGGGTCAGATCTCAGGGTTGGATTTCAAATTTGTCGTTAGAATTGTTTCCTAGTTCGCGTGTCGGGGTCATATCCTGGATTGATTATCGAGGTTGGTTTCCGGGTGAAATATTATTTTATACTCTCTAATAAAAAATAATAGATATATTTTTTAAAATGTTTTTCATTCACAAAACAAACACTAAAAAAATATTTTCTATTCACTAACCAAGCATGAGAAAATAAGTCAGAAATCCACATGTTTTCAAGGAAAATATTTTCCTTCTTACAAAACACACCTTTTATGTTGTTCCCAGTTGTCATGGTATAGTAAACATAAGGGAGAATGTCACGACCCAGGGGTACCCCCTAGATGTAACAAGGCGTATAAGACCCCGAGAGGCCTCATACAAGCCACCTAGCATATCATAATATAAAGTAATTGAAATGAGCGGGAATTAAACTTTTCAATACAATCGAAGTCTTTTATAAAAGCAAGCGGAAATCTAACATGACATTGTCTCAAACCATCTAAACATAAGAAAACAGAAATCTTGGGACGCAACCCAAACAATAGTCTCAAGTATAAGAGAAAGACGAAAAAGAGATAGGGTGATCCAATCCTCGAATACAATGAGGACTCACCAAAGCTTCACTTCACAACCCTCTAGGAACCTAACCACAAGTGTGTGAATCGGGAGTGCCAGACCCTACATTTGATAAGAATGTAGGCAAGAGTATGAGTTAGTACAATCAAGTACTAAATATGATGGCTAACATAAACAACATAAACATAAACATTAGTCAACATAAGACATAAGGCATAATCATAATCATAATCATTACATAATAAAGATCATAATGAAAGAGGAATACTCCCTTAAGTAACCTAACTTATTCTTATCCAAGACTTAGGTCATCTGTCTCTAGTCAAGCTTACATCAAGGAAGGCATATCTAGCAACACTCCAAGTTAATCAACTTCGTAACGTAATCTCATTAGTCATACTTACTTTTGAAGACATGGGGATTCGCCTCAATGCCTAGTTCATAAAGGCTAATGGGTATTCGCCTCTTGCCTTACTTACTTTTAGATTGCGGGTACTCGCCTCCACAACCTCTTCATATTATGCGGGTACTCGCCTCCACATCATTTCATAAGGAGCATGGGTACTCGCCTCCATGTCCATTCATCATAGTAAGAACGTAGGGATTCACCTCTTGTTCAATTCTAAGGAGTATGGGAAATCTCCTCATATCCTTACATGTGAAGGTCAAGGGTAATCACCTCTACCCTCCTCATTCATTAAACATTTTAGTTTAGATTCATTTTAGGTGAGCAATCCTTTCAACCTAGAATCATTCATGTGAGTAAACCTTTCAAATTCATTCAATCATGCTTAGCAATTCAATATGGGAAGTATCTCTTCCAAATCATAACATCATTCAATCAATAATTCATAGTCTAGGTTTTACTCTCTAAGAACTACATCTCACGATCATCATCTATGCTTTACTTTCAAGCAATTAACATCATATTCATCATATATGCTTCCATCTAAAGCAATTCTAGTCATAAATTATCAATCATATAAGGAGATATCTAACCCATAGAGTTTCCCTCACATAGCATCAAACCCAACATATCAATTTAACCCTAAAGTCATAGGATAGGCATGGGTACATGTAATTTCATCCTAAATAAATGAAATTCTATCAATTCAATCATAAACAATCATAATCTACTCAATTGGATCAACATTCATCATAACCCACAACAATGGAAGAAACCCTAACTAGAATTGAGGAAATTCTTCTTCAAATTGTGGAATTCTAGGGACTCCATGGGAGGAATGATCCCATGGATGAAAAACAATCATACCTTAGTCACAAAACCTACCAAAATCTTGAAGATTGGAGACTTGAACTTGACCTAGCTTCCTCTTCTTCCTTCTTCTTCTTCCTTGTAGAGAGCGAATATTTAAGAGGAGTTTTGGGAATTCTTTTGGGATTTGAGAGAATGACTTAATTGGGGGATTTTGGGTGTTAAAAAATACTTATAAGGTGGTCTAGTTTTAGTCAAAATGACACCACTTAATTCTAATTAAAACCGGAAAAGACCCATAAGTTCTCAACTTAACTGTCCCAAGACCCCATCCACGAGAGCACGCCGACCGCCCATGGATGGACCTACGGTCTGTCCTACTGTACCATGGTTTGTGGTCTGGGACTTGGGTTTCTAAACTTTGATCCACGACCCCCTAACCACGGACCGTGGACCCATCCATGGGGTGTGTGTCCTAGCCGTGGTTCATTGCCCAAAATTGTAATGACCCTCTTGGTCATTTCTGTGTCTTGCCTTCTGTGTGTCATTTAGAGCGTTCCTATAGCGACCCCAAGTCATTTATGACTTGCTGGGACTGACAGTTCGGTCACCTGGTCATTCGTTTGGTCTTGGTGCGAGTTTTTGTGTTTTGGAGCTTATGAACCTTGAACGATCATTTTCGATCAAAAGTTCAAGAAGATGACATCGGAATGCAATTCTGAAGATTCCATCAACTCCATAAGGGTCATTTTAGGCTAGTAGCATGTTCGTCATGACTCCCGAGGTTTTCAGTGTGAGTCGGTGCGATTACGCGTTTTAACTTTAAGTTTAAGCCTAAGTTTGACTTTGGTCAATATTTTGAGTAAACGCGCTCGGATGAGAATTCCGTCAGCGTGGTTAGCTCCGGAATGTCGAGTTTGGTCTAGATTGACCCTTCTTTTGTGTCTGGAGGTTTTCGATATCTTTCCGAGCCCTTTTGTGGGTTTTGATTTAAAATGACTTTTGGAAGTGGGACCCACTTTTTATCGAAATGACCTCTGATGAAAATTTCGACTGCGCCGTTGAGTTTAGAATGTTGAATTTGGTTTGGTTGCATATCTCGTTTGCGTGCACGGGGTTTCGAACGAGATCGGAGCACCCCGTCGGAGTTTTAAGTTTTGGAACTATTGCAGATTTTCTGCAATAAATGCAGAAAAACAGCAACATATTCCCCAAACTTAAACCCTCATAACTCTCTCATCTCTCAACCGATTTGGGCGATTCAAAAGGCAAAGTTGTGAGATTTTTCGAGGACAACGTGTTGGTGAGCTCGGAGAGTGATTTAGAGTCCCCGTTTGAGGTAATTTTCGAAAAATACCTGCTACCGCACCCTTTTTGTGAGCTTAATTTTGGAAATTTTTTAGACTTGTTTTCTCAGCCATTTTAGGTCCGATTTCAGTGATTTTTGAGGCTATCTTGAGTGGTTTTTTGAGGAGAACATTGTGGTGTTGTCAGAGTTTACTGTAGACCGTCCGTTTCTGGTAAATATGCTGAATTAGCTGCTGTCCCATTCCTTTAGTTCTTGAGGAAAATCTGGGTTTTGGTTGTATGTTGGTACTGTGTTGTTTCTGAGCCCCGAATTGTGTCCCACCATGGAACACAAGTTTGGGGAGCTGTTAAGAACCTACTTTTGGGGTAATTCTGGAATTTTCAGCGCGGGTCCCACGATTCTTGTTTTGACTCCAAAATTGACCCGTCTCTGTTTGTTGTGATTTTGGTGTCTAAACGACTGTAATAACGTTGTGATTCTATTTTTGATAGCGGGGCAGCGTTTCGAGGACGTTCGGAAAGGGAAAGATCCGGAGAAGTGATTTTGGAACGCGTGTGACCGGTCTACAGGTAGGCTACGGTTTCCCTCTCCTAGATTAAGATTGAGAATGTGGATGCATGTTGATGAGTTGGGATTTGGGTTGGGTAGTTATTGAATCCTGCATAGGTGTTAAGAAATCATATTTTCGTCCTATTTCGGGAATTATCGGGTAACTGTGAGCATGCTTTGTGTTACTAATTGGCCCTCCTCGCTATGTGGAGTGCTTGCCTCGTTAATTACTGTTTATTTGAAGCATGTTGGACCTTAGTTTAGGTTTGACTAGGGCTTGCCTTAGAAATGCATGATTCAGAATCAATAGGCCTTAGTTTTACCCCGATGTCGCTCGGCCGACTTAGATCCCTGTAGACTGGTGTAGCAGAGTTGAGTCTGATAGTTTGGGCCTTAGTTAGGCGATACTCTTTCTCCGACTATAGTTATCCTTATCTTCCCCGATGTTACGGCTTCACGAGTTACATCGGCGACACTAGTTCTGCTTCACGATTTGAATTTGGTTTTCGATTTGGTTCCAAGGACTTGCATTGATTGTCTAAGTATGGACGGCGTTCCACGGACATTTATGAGCGTGGATCGATTAGGACTCTTTCAGCAGCTACATTGGCACCTTATATAGAGCATCCGGTTTAAGGTCCGGCCTCTATTGCCCAGATACTTATATAGAGCATCCGGTTAGAGTTCCGACCTCTATTGTTCAGATACCTATACAGAGCATCCGATTAGAGTTCCGGACTCATATACTTGATACTTGTGATTAGTTACTTAGGTACTTCAAGTGAGCATCCGGTTCGAGGTCCGGCCTCAGTACTGTCAGATTCTACTAATTAAGGTTGAGGTTCTGGTTTGATGTTCTTCGTTCTTGGGTTCTTTTATGCAATTCTCTTTAGTTATAGTTATTTTGTGTACTCGTCGGGCTTATGGGGGTCCGTTCGGGTTTTTATTTAACTTGAGCACGAGTGTACCTTCTGGGCTTATGGGGGTCCAGTTGGGTGTAGTTAGCTTATATATTACTTTAGTTAGTTCTTTCTACACTCGTGTGCATTCCATTGTTACTTAGATTTCCGCTCTCGACCCTCGGTTTGTGTTATTCCTTCTTTTCATATTGCCTTTACTTTTCAAGTTCAGTCGGCCTATGATGCCTACTGGGTACCTGTTGTTTTGGTACTCATGCT